>JBBJLR010000153.1:8666510-8685875 GCA_037577145.1 Brachypetersius gabonensis
TATCAGACAGGTTTAATTGATTTCATGCCAGGCCCAATAAAAAAAGTGTTCCTTTAATTTTTGTGAGCAGTGTATGTATATGTAGAGTAGTATAGTAGAATAGACAAAATCTAAATTTTCTTTTAGTCAAAACTGTTTCACAAGGTTATCTTATTATAATATTATTGTTTCCTTATATGCTCAAGAATACTGTACATCCAGACAAGGAAGACACATTTAAATTTATTTATTTTGCCAACAAAACATGTTGGAATTTAGAAGTACATGCACATAAATTTAAATAAAATAAATGAATAAAATAATATCACCTCTAAAAAGTGCAAATAAAATGAAAGCGTATGTGTCTATTGCCATAAAACCCACATTTGTAAACTGGTAGAAGTCTTCGCTCTCAGTGTGTTGGTCTGAACTTACTTGAATATAATTTATTTACTCCTGAACAAATATAGTCTACACAACCAAACCAGAACAATTTAGGATCAGCTTTTTGCATGGATATGGGAAAGGCTGCTTATCTAACTGCTGTGTGGGTGAGAGAGACTGTGTGAGTGTGAGTGATTTCTTTCTCCCATACACTATACAGTCCCAATACTTTTGGCCACTCTAAATAAAATTAATTCACAGTGCCTCTCAATGGACAAAAGTGGTGCCGTTCAGTTCTAAGGTCGAGCATCCCTACCTCCCCTCCCTTTCGTACAGAAAATAACGGCCCTTTTAGTCAACGAAAATAGAGACATTTTAGCATAGTTTTTATTTTGTAAACCACATTTAGTCTCGTTCTTATTTGTCAACAGTATTATTATTAGTCACATGACCAGCATGTATGTTGCGTCTTGTCTCGTTTTTGTCACGTGGCAAATGTTCGTTGACGACTATATTTAGTCAGAATTTTAATTGAGAAAGCAAGACTAGTTGAAGCTTTATGTATGACTATTCATTTTGTTTCTAGTTAACTAGTCACTGAAAAATTTTTGATTTCTTAAAATGTATAACTTTGTTTGAAGCTGAGATGTACATGTTATGGCTGAATTGCCCTGAAACAGCAGATGTTTGGTCATTTTGCAAGTCAGTCATATTCAAGTACATAATAAAGGGCTTTATTTCAATGTTTATCCTCCCTTTTTCCATTGCTGTTTTTACCATTCCTGTTTTGGTAGGCATTGTCCTTAAATAGGCTGCTGCACTCAGCACTTGTTAGACAACTAGTCCATGCAACCTATAATTGCCCATTATTCTGATTTCAGCCTTTTTTCAATAGATCTTGCCCTTTATAGTTTAACTCTCTCTCGCTCTTGTGTGTGCCAGACTACTGCAACTGTGCCAGCGCACCATGGCTCTACCTGTAGGCCGAGGTCTCTTCACACTGTTTTCTTACCACCCTGTTCCAACTGAGCCATTGCCTGTACCCAGACTCAACCTGACTGGTAAGTATTTATACTGGAGTACACTGTTAGAGCAGGAAAGTCATAAAACGATGCTGGATTTTGCTGCTCCAGGGCCTGACAGACTTACTAAATCTGGTAATCCGCTGCCAGGTCTGGTGTGTTTGAGCAGTGTCTTCTGCATGAAAGCCCATGGAAACACCAACCACCAAACTTTCATGTACTATTGATATTAGTCTCTGAACTTGAAAAGCAATCTCGTGAGTCGTCATTGCAGTGCCTATAGCTGCCGCTTCCCACTCTTTCCAACATTTTATATGGAACAAATTGCACAGTTAGAGCTCGGCATTGCTATGTGGAGTGTGCTCTGGGCTCTTGTATTCATTCATGCTGAGTTTGGATCCTGCTTCATAAGACAGAGGCTTTACTCTTTGATGTCCCCAGATAATAACCCTCTTCCTGTGCTGCGTGGTTCAACAGAGCCACACAATTAGAGAGCAGTTCTTCAAGACAAGCAGTCAGCTTTTGTATTTCTGGCTAAACAAACTTTGTGTGTCAAAGTTTTTGCCCCCCATATGAAGAAGGCGATTATGTCTAAAATATATCTAGCTAGTTTATACAGAAATCCAATAACAGACAGTCGTACAATAGGACCACACTAGGGCTGCACGATATTAGGAAAACTTGACATATGCGATAATGTTGTTGAGTGTTGCGATGGCGATATCACATGCGATAAGTAAGGAAAAACTTAACCTTCATAGTGTTAGTGTTTTTCTGCTTTGAATTTGCTGGGAACATAGACTCCAGATGCTGACGAGACTATGCAGAAAAAAATGAAATGCATTATTTCCATTCAATGTGTTTTTTTTTTTTTTAAAGAATTTACTTAAACAGAGCATTTAATGCCTCCCATAAAACATTTGAACCATTGAACGTTGTTGAAAAAAATCTGAAAATATTTTTATAATAATTTTCAATCTTAAATAAATAATAAATAAACACAATTTAAATTATAGTAAGTTCTTAGGAACAATCTAAATCAGTAGCACAGAAGATGAAGAAAACTGCCCAGTGATTTATTTTTTTTTTTGCCCTCTTTTCTGTGCCACTGGGTGAAGAGTTTTGGAAAAACAATTTAGTGCAGTTCAGTCAATAAATGCAATATGTATATTTTTTCACGATATGTATATTGTGCATGTTGATATCGCAAAGACGGTAAATTTGCAATATATTGTGCAGCCCTAGGCCACGCTGTCTATATGTTCATTCTTATTTTGTGTGAATATAGAGCATTTTGTTCCTCTTTGCCTTTTAAGGTCGAGCTCCTCCCAGGAACACAATGGTGGACCTGAACAGTGGCAACATTGATGTGCCACCCAACATGACTAGCTGGCCCAGCTTCCACAACGGAGTGGCAGCTGGTCTGAAGATTGCTCCTGCATCTCAGGTGGAGTCGGCCTGGATCGCCTACAACAAGCCCAAGAGTGCCGAGCTAGCCAACGAATATGCCGGCTTCCTCATGGCACTGGGCCTCAATGGACATCTCACAAAACTGGCCACACTTAACATCCATGACTACCTCACCAAGGTAAATGACAAGCTCTTAGTAGAAAGGACTAGGGTTGCAACATCATAGTGTTCTACATGTCTCCATACAAGTGTCACAATATGCATACCAGACTCTCTCTACCCACATGTTTAGACAGGGCACAGCTTACTGATACTAAATAAACTGAGATTACTTGAAAATTCTTGGTAACTCTGAGGCGGGAGGTTTGAAAATCTTTGACGGACTGAAACCGCGACTGCCGATCCGGTGAAATGGTATGTAGGTATTAAAAATAGATACCACATATAGGCAGTGTAGCTGCTTTACTGAACATATAGTGGTTACAACCATTAGCTAAAAATTACTTGATTACTGTCATAGTTATTACCAGCTTATTCTCTACATCTTGGCTACACAGACCAAATGAATGAGTGAAAACGCATTTAGCTTTCTCAGTGTCTCTCACAGTCAAACAGTCAAAACCTGTGAACTTGTATTTAAATTTCTGTTCATGTTTTTTCTTTGTATGTGTTTATATTAATATAATAGTGAGTTTATGAATTGCCACGATGTGCTGCCATACGTAATGGGTAAGGAAGACACCGGCCTCCTAAACCAGGGATTGTGGGTTTGAGTCCCAACTGGGGTGATTTGGTTAGCAGAGTGTTGATGGATCTAAACCGTCCTCTGCTACATACCATCTTCATTCAGGCCAGCTGAAGGCTTAGTGGATAGGGAGTTCCCCCTGCAATCACTAGGTTATGGGCTTGAATCCCAGGACTGCTAGTGGCACCTCTGAACAAGGGACCGTCCCTATACACTGCCCCCCCAGCTGTATTCCTAGCTGCCCGCTGCTTCACTTGCTGTTCATGCTGTTCACACTGTGTGCTACGGTGTGTTCACGTGTGACAAATGGTCACCTTATTCACATATGACAAATTTTTTACCTTGCAACCTTGTTAGGAATATTTCAGTGTCAATTTGATGCAAATTAGTTTGCCTTTTTTAGCCATATTAGCAATAGCATGAGTGTTGGTTGAATTTTCATTTTAAGATTGGCCAGTTAAATCTTTGTCTTCCGTTTTGGTCTCATTATCCATTCCAGTATTGGAGCTACATGCTCTGTTTTTTTTGTCTGTCTTTCTTTTTCGAACTATGCTCTCATCCTGTTGTTTTTCTCACATAAAAGGCGAACGTAAAGCATGGTTTCACTATGACACTGCATAGCACCATAATGCGCTCTGTGTTCTCTCATTTCCAGTCAGGCTAGGCTCTATCGCTGCTTTCGGTGGTCACAGTGCATATGTATAATCTTTTGCCCCATCTATACTTGGAGTATTTACACTGCCCCTTCACCACATTTAGTTTGGTGGCCAGGGCATTTTACATTCTGATAGCACAGAATTACAAGAACTTGGCAGAAAACATCCTGTTTTACAGCCTTGCACAAGTATAAAAAATAACTACAAATGTAGAGAAAACTTCGTCTGACGTTCATAAGGAACAAAGATACGTTCTTCATTCATTTCAGATATTAGTACCGGGGATCCTCCATACAGCTCCTGAACAGCTGTCAGACTACTCCATTTCTGCACCAACATGGCTGACTCAGCTCATTAAGGACTTTATAGTTTAGCACTGACTTGGATCTGCTGTGGTGAAGCAGAAAAACACACTGGAGTGTAAAGCAGCAATATTCCAGGCCCAGTAGCTAGCGGTAATTTCTATCCTACAAATGTACGCAGCAAAACTGTGTGTTTGCATTTTTGTGGTCTGCACTCACAATTTTATGGACTAAACTTGTATGAAAATATTATAGGCTGACTGTGTGTGACTCTATAAACAGCTGCTATACCCTTTTTATTAAGTTTTTGTTTTTGATATTTCTCCTACCTAGGGTCATGAGATGACAAGTATTGGGCTTTTGCTGGGTGTGTCTGCTGCCAAACTGGGTACCATGGACATGTCAATCACACGATTGCTGAGTATTCACATTCCAGCACTGCTGCCGCCCACCTCCACGGAATTGGATGTGCCGCACAGCGTGCAGGTGGCTGCTGTTGTGGCCATTGGCCTTGTCTACCAAGGCACTGGTCACCGGCACAATGCTGAAGTTCTGCTTGCTGAGATTGGTCAGTCAGTCTTCAAATCTTACGGTGCTGTACAGTACTAACTTGGCTGGGGGGTGGGGGTGCATAAAAGCGTTGTAAGGGATGTTAAAGCATTTATGCATTTGTTGCAGACTAATGCACGTCATCATTCAAATTCAAATGTAACAGGTGCTGAAGTTTAACTGGTAACTAAGTGAGAGGATCTGAATAGCAGCACCAAGCAGGAAAACCATTCTGCTCACCACAGAACATGTGTATAATGTGTAAATATACTATTTGTGTAATGTATAAATAACATAATTATTAAATGTCAGCTTGGGCGTGCAAAATAGTACCAGTGACCTCATTCTCACTGCGTGAGAAGGATGTCTTTTGTCTGTTAGCTGTCGTAACAAAATCTTCGGAGTAAGACAAGCACTGTTTAAGATTGTTTATCTGTTGGTGGAATATGGATAGCATACAAATATGTGACCCGATCTGGCAAAATGAGTCGGAAGTCGGCGTTCTATTTATCGAGATATGGGCTGATTATGTTGAAAAACATCAAAAATATAAATTTTTCTTTTTTGGTCTTATATGAAAGAAAAGGTCTTCAAAATTAATCTCTCAAAGTTTCATTATAGAAATAATTGCGAAAATGTACTTATATGGCTATTTAATCTGAGTTGTAGCTTTCAAAAGAAGTAGCCACTCCAGGTCCAACACTTTGGTGCTATTGTGTGTTCAAGATTTCACACTGAAACTCGCAAACATGTGTATCCGAACAGCTGGTACACGTTTATGACCACCAGACCCTGCTCCAGATAAGACATAAGCATGTAGCTTACTTCGGAGATCTTGGGGAGTCCATGCCAGGCTAAAGGCTAATGCTAGCCGTCCGGCAATACCGTCCATTTTCCTCGCCAACGTTCGCTCCCTGGACAATAAACTGGACTACATCCGACTCCAGCAAACCACCCAGTTCAGAGACTGTTGTGTTTACATTTTTACCGAGGCATGGCTCAACGACGGCGTTCCGGAGACAGCTACGGCTATTAGCAATATGCTATTGTTCCGAAACAACCGTGATGATTCAGTCTTGCTGCTTTGTGGCTAAGAGTAGCAAGTTGCTCAATGAGTTCTTTGGCTCTAGTAATGTGTCTTCAGTATGAGTTAATGTATTTTTCTAAGTATGTAAATGCCTGTAGTAAAATTTTGTTATTGAATACTGGGTGCATCTCTTTGAATGCTATGGATTGTTAAAGATATCAACAAAAACTTTAAATGCAATTTTCTCGGTATTTCAGTTGGAAAATGGTGTTGTGAGACCATAATTCAAACGATTGTAACTTTACAACTGTTCAAGATAAAGCTTTAACCAAGATATCATTTTAAAGCTTATTTTCTCATCTTTGTAATGATGAATTTTGGGTTGCTGCGACTCATTTAGCCAGATCAGGTCACATATTGTGAATTATTCATTCAGTAAAGCTGCATGTTAACAAGGTGCGTTGCAGTCTCAAAGTTTTGGTGAATTAATAAAATGAGCTTGATAAAGACAGGGCTGTCACAATATTCTTATCACTGAGGTTTACATATGTTGGCTTATGATGTGTGCGTGCGTGCGTGCGTGCGTGCGTGTATGTATGTCTGTGTCTATGTTCACACAGGCCGTCCTCCTGGTCCTGAGATGGAGTACTGCACAGACAGAGAGTCTTACTCTCTAGCAGCAGGCCTGGCCCTCGGCATGGTTTGCCTCGGGGTGAGTGTGTTTGTCTTACTAAATTATTTAGAGAATGTCATCTTTCACACGGGCTATTTTCCTTTGAAAAGGCACCTGCAACGTGGGCTTATCAGCACGTCAGTATGACTAACATTGAAGGTAGCCTGAATGTTTTCCTGCATGATATCATTGAAGCAAGTCACACATCCAACTCTCTTCCACTTGAACAGATCAGTTTTCAGCATTGCATACTGAACATGAGTCATATATGCATTTTTTTAGCCCGTCCTGCACAAAGACAGTAACACAGATGTAGCACTTTCACTTTACTCAATTTTGTAAGGAGTTAAGTTGTTGTTCTGAGATTAGCACTTTTATTCATAAAGCATTCTATATTGGTGAATTCCCTACTGGTTTACTATGATCCACTCAAGTCTTAATTACTCAAATATTACTCAGCAGATATTGGAAAAGGTATTTGATTTAGAATCAGAATCAGATATACATTTAAACTGGGTATAACTCTGTACATATATACATACATATGCTCACTGTGTACACACGTACTTGTCTAAGTTTGGCACACACACGTACGCGTGCGTGTATGTGTGTGTATACATATATACTTTGTTTCTGTACACTTTCTGACGTGACAATGCAAATTTCCCACTTGTGGCACTAATAAAGGTTTATCTTATCTCTTCTCTTACCTTACATGTGTAGCATGGCAGTAATCTGATTGGAATGACTGACTTGAATGTGCCGGAGCAGCTTTATCAGTACATGGTAGGGGGACACCGTCGTACACATGCGGGCATTAACAGAGAGAAGCACAAGTCCCCTAGTTACCAGATCAAGGTACAGTAAACACAGAACAAAATGAACAATCTATGCTTTGATATGACTTTGATGTGTCTGGGTGTTTCTCTGTGAGAATTGAGACATACTAATGAACTTCACTCATTTTAGGAGGGTGACACAATCAATGTTGATGTGACCTGTCCTGGAGCCACATTAGCTCTAGCCATGATCTATCTAAAAACCAACAACAGGTAAGTCATTCTCTTTACTTTTTTTTCTCTCTCTTTCCCTCTTTCTCTGCCACAATTTTCTTCAGAGGATTTTTTTCCTGTCCAAATTAATTTACCCTGAGCCCACAACCATTGATTCTGACATTCGCACCCTCTCTACCCTCTCTGTGCCCCTGTAGGTCTATAGCTGACTGGTTGAAAGCTCCAGACACTATGTTCCTGCTGGACTTCATCAAGCCTGAGTTCCTGCTGCTGAGGGTAAGGCCGAGAGAATGACAGAGAAAGACAGAGGCCTCTAGGATCAAAAGTTGTTAACACTCTGGAGTCTTGAGTTCTTAGGCATTCATACCTTATCCATTTCAACTGACCTGAATCACAAGTGGTTGTCTTTTGTTTTGTTTTTTTTATATGTAATGCATGTGGTTATTTAACAGAATATTAGTTATATTAATTCATTTAGCAAAATCGACAGTGAAGGAGCGATGTATTCAGACACTGTTGTTTTAATTATTAAATATAATCTTAAATTGCATAGATACTTTAGATTTGCAAACAGTGTTATTGGACTTTTATCCATCCTCTCCCCCTTACTGTGGGGATGGTGTTCAGTGGGATCATTCAAACAAGATGCGATGAATTATTGCTGAAGAGTTTCACTTTTGTTTGGCCTGAGTACATTTGAGTACATTGTACTAAAAGAGTTCTCATTTGTGTAAATGTTCATGTGCAAATTTTAGCCATGCGTCTCTGCTTTACATGGGATGTAGGAATAGAGATGATTGCAAGGCAGTTCATTGTTTATCATTCCCTTTGTGAGTGTGATTACTGGTGCTTTCAGCTCATTATGCAACTCTCAAGTGACATCTGGCTTCTCTCTTACCACCCTTATTAATAACCTGAAAGAACGTTGCATGACATGCCTGTATGGGGATGATCAGTTGTGCCTCTACAAAGTCTTTGCTAGGACTGTTTCTTTTTGTATTTGTGTTGAGAATGTTAAGAAGCTTTTAGTGAAACCACATGGGGTAACTGGGTCATGATGTTGGGTGGTGGGGCATTGCCCCACTAAATAACACTTAAAACACCAGGAATCTTCTTCATCTTTACCGTTATTGCTACTTGTTATGTGAAACAGCATTTTTTATCATTTTTATTTAATTTGAAGAACTTGACCGTTGCCTATTTTTAATATAGGGTGTGAACTTTTTCCCTGTCAATTTTTTAAAACCTGTTTTGTTTTAGCTTGTGACTATAAAGTTTTGTAGAAGTGATCAAAAATCCATTCATAACCTTACACTCTTACAATTTCGAAACGCAAAAGTAAATCATGTATTTGTTATTGCCGTTTGTATTGATCCAAAAATTTCAAATTGTTCCAGTTGAAAAATGAGTATATCCCCAGCTTAATTACTTTCTAACCCCCACTTAACCCTCTCCTCTTAAAGGTTAATGGGAACCAGGACCAGTTTGAGCTGGATGTATAGACAGAAGTTTGGAGGGGCAGAAATGACCTATTGGTGAAAGCATACAGTGGCTTATGACTGAATGTGTTTGTGCATGTGTCCCTGTTCTGACTCCAGACTCTGGCCAGATGCATCATCATGTGGGATGAGATCCTGCCTAATGAGGAATGGGTGACCAGTAATGTGCCTCAGGTACAAAATGTGCTTTTCTGAAACACAAGCACTGCATATGGCTCAAAAGCCTTCTCTGTGTTTAAGCTCTTCGCTGAACCCTTTTTTCACCTTCCTTGTGCTATGCCATGTGCAGGGGACACAAGGATATTTTGCAATGCAAGTTTTGCAATTCACACCTCACTACTGTGAAAGGCAATGCTCTGTTAAGTAATTTTTTTTAGTAGTTCATGGAAAGTTGCACAAGTCACTTTCACGTCTTAGATATCGTGCTTCATTTCTGTGTTTTCTTTAATTCTCCACTTTGTCTTGAGTTTAGTTTTCCCTGGTTGAAAAAAAAAAAAAAAGATCATAAACAGAAAGCCACAAGGAGGACAACAATTGTGTTGAACCGAATCATTTGATATTCTTGAAGGACATCGTTCTTAAAAACAAAAAAATCATTACAGACTGTCAGCCTCTACCTCTTTTACTTGTGTAAAGCAGGGAAATGTAATGTTTAGCTTATTCTTCTGTCATTCATATTAAGCACTAGTGGCTTTTATATCAGTTATAAAACACATTTTATTTGTTTATTTCAGAATGAGTCAATAGTTGGGTACCGTTCTAAAAATCTTTAATGTTAAATTTATGTCATTACCATTGTATGTTATGATGAAGTCCTCCTGGCCTTGATATTAAATGGTTTCTCCTCTGTTCTAAGTAATCAGCCAGTTAATAGTAGCTATGAGTGGAAAGCTGGAAAAAACAAATGTTCAGAACAGAGATTCTCCAGGACCAGCACAGTAAAGCAATGACTTACATTACCCTTCCACACAACCTTCTTGAAAGCCATCATCTAAAAATCCAGCATAATGTCAGCAAGTCTTTTGAAGGTTCTGTTTCTTAACCACATACGTCACAAGCACTGTATCTCTTGTCATGAAAACTTTTGTATAGTTGTGCTTTCTGCGGATGTTTAAATTGAAGCGCATGGTGTTTTCAGATAATCCAAGAGAACATAGGACTGCAGGAGGAAGCTCTAGTGTCAGAAGATCTGAATATGGAAACTTTGGTGTGAGTGCATTTCAATACCATTGTAATTTGATACCATTTGTAAACACATGATTTGAGGGTTAAATTTTCTTAAAAATATAAACAAATGTCACTTTTTTAAAACTTGGAAATAAAACAATAAAAAAAGGTTTGCATTAAGAAGTTTTTTTCTGTACTAAATTAATCTTGAACCGTATGTTCCTCTTCTTAGGCAAGCACATGACTACATCATAGCTGGAGCTTGTATGGCTGTGGGCTTCAGATTTGCTGGATCTGCAAATTCAGATGCATTTGACTGTCTGGTAAGAGGAAGCTCATGACGAGACTGTTTCGGACATCTCCCAATTAATTGTTTTGCACTGTTTCCTTTGTTTTCATTATAAGTTTCCTTATTGACTTCTTTTGTCCCTTTTTTTGCAGTACAATTTTGCTCGAAATTTCATGCAGTCTCTGACTACCCCTACTTCATCCGCAGCCACAGTTGTAAGTTGTATCTCAAAAAATGCACTGGAGGCAAACACACTCTATTTTGTCGTGATTTGTTATAGTCTGACATCTGTGTCTTTGTGCGCGTGTGCGTCCAATAGTCAGGTCCGTATAACCTGCAGACGTGTTTGAGCATGGTGCTGCTGGCAACGTCCATGGTGATGGCTGGCTCGGGGAACCTGAAGGTGCTGCAGCTGTGCCGCTTCCTGCACAAACGTACCTTTGGTGAGATGAACTATGGCTTCCATATGGCCCACCACATGGCCCTGGGTCTGCTCTTCCTGGGAGGCGGCAGGTTAGTGGACTCCAGGGCTGATGTATAATGCCTGTCAAGAATCATGGGACGCTTTTCTGCTTTTCATTTTCAAAGTTTTACATATATTACATACATATGACCGTTTCAAATGACTTTACATTAAAGGTTATCTCCTTTTATTTTGAGGAAAACATTACATTATATAAATGTTTGTGCCAGTAATTAAAAACAACTAAACAAATTGCTTAGACAACAACTGAAAACAGAAACATTTCAGCAAAAAACTCCATTAGCAGACATAACTGCTGCACACACTTTCTTCGTCTGAGCCGTCCATTTTTCCCAGGCACTACTTTGAACAATAGGCCGGCCTAGAAAGAAAGCTGAGTCTCTGTCTTTGAAACCCATTGTTCAAATGTGCACTATTGTATTTATTGAGACATGTATCGGGTCTTTATCAAGTCTTTTTTTTCTTTCCTCAGCTGTAGGTTGCCTTCTACACTAAGAGTCATGTTTAGTAACACAGTTTGTGTCAGGGGAACTGTCAGGAGTGGTAGAGCAATGAAGTAGTGAGGTACCATTGAAAACCTTTGGAACAAGTTGCTATTTGTAATCCAAAACTATTCTAACACCTAGTGTAAAGATATCCTACAAAAGCAGAGCCTGCTACTGGTAAGGTAAACTCCTTGTGTCTATAAATGTTTGAACTTTGTGTATCTTTGAGTCTGGTTTCAACTCCAAGACACACTATTTGTTACTTGTCACTCCTGCAGGTTAGGATATATTCACCAAGGGTACCAAAGAGTAAATATATTGGGATTTTGCAAATAGCTGTTTTTAGACTGTTTTGTAAAACGTAGTGTTAACTAGGGAACTAGCTAATGTTACTAACATATATGTATGACTGTAGCTGCAGAACAAGTTTGTCTAATAAGCAAATCGAGAGATGATGTATCTAGAAGTACTATTGTGCACAATAAATGTTCACACTTCATATTCTTACAGTTTTACGAAAAGTGGCGAATTATTGAAATGATTTGTAAGAGGACATGGTGTAGAATTTGAACGTTCTTTCTTAAATGAATGTGTTGCAAGCGACAGTAGTGTAAGCTGTACCAGCTGGATGTTGTTTCAACATATGCAAAAGAAAGATCTGTCACTTGACCTTTTAAAGGTGATCTATGAATTAACAAAGACTGTGTTGCTCGTAAAAAAAAAAACAAGCTAAACAGGTGAAAAAAATGCTTTTTATTTATGTTGTGTTAATTTTAATTATGTTGTGATCTATGAAATCATACAGTTTAGAGGACTCTTGACTGTAATGCTCACTGAACCTCTTTCTTTATTGGGATTTGATTGGTAAAAAAACACTGGTGAAGCAGGAAATTTGCGTCCTTTTTTCTATGAGCACCTGGTGTGCTCCACACAAAAGACAACCATGTAGGACGCAGGCACTCAAAAGGCAGCAAGCAAATTGCACATCATCCATGAAATAGAAAAAAGGCACCTCAGACTGCAAATAGCATGTAAAGAGTGACAGCTCCTCCTTGATAAACAAAGTGAAAAACGTGCCAGATACCAGTTATTTCAATGTCTTGTCTCACGGAGAAACAGTCTTTTTCAGGCTTAGGGTCGAAGGTCTCTTTGGTTTACAATTTTTACAAGTGCGTTTTTTTCATTTAGAAACAAAGTGGGCTGATGTTTGAATACTGGTTTCTAATAGGGCTGCACAAAATATCGCTAATTTACCGTCATCGCGATATCAACATGCGCAATATACATATCGTGAAAAAATTATACATATCGCATTTATTGACTAAACTGCAATAAATGGTGTTTTTCCAGAACACTTCACCCAGTGCCACAGAGAAGAGGGCAAAAAAAAATAACGCCATCGCAACACATTATCGCATATCGCATGTTTTACTCATATCGTGCAGTCCTAGTTTCTAACATGTAAATTTAAGCATTTCTGGAGTTCAGAAGCATGTGCTGAGAACAGTGGCTCATTGAGTTTGCATTTGGTTTTTGATATATATCATTACTTTTGACTTATTTTTCCAAGAGCTGGTCCTGATATGTCATAACACTTCCATGTATGATATTGGTGGATGGAAAGAGTAGCTTGTTGAGGCTGTTTTGCTATTTTTAACAGACTGGTGTTGTGTGTACCATGGTGGCCAGACTGTGATAAATGTTATTACTAGCTTTTACTGTTATCACAGTTTATGGGCCCACAGTAGTGAAAATCACAGGTAAAATAACTTTCCGCTCTGAACTGTTCATTTTATTTCACGGATTGCATAGTATTTCTCCTCTAGCGGAAAACGCAACAGAAATTCCCATTTTTGTGCCTGTACACATCACTCATCAACATGTGCTCAACAATTTGAGAACATTCAGTGTTAAATAGATCATCCACCCCATAATATTTAGTTGTAACCATTGTGCAAATTGCCATACAGCTACAAAATGTAGATAACACTAACCCCCTCTGATTCTGCACGCATGTACATCTTCACATTTTCTCTTTTTTTTGGCTTGTCTTATACCATGGCTCTTTTCATATGTTTTCATAACTATTTTTTTTTTTCCATATTTTTGTGTTGCCTCTGGTGTTAATAGTCTTGCAAATTTGCCTGGTCAGTTTTTTACACGTTATACATTTGTTCACATGTCAGGAACAAACGGTGCTTATTCTTGATCAAATCTGACTGATTCTAATTCTGATTCAGTTGCTGCATGCTGAATTTGACCCTCAGTTATTAAAAGTAAAACTGACACTGGCACTACATTACAGTAAAACGTAGCCCCAGCTTCACTGTGACAGTTCTGTCATTGGCTGATCCACTGCTTCTTGTGAGAGTGGTTTGAAGGGAGGGGGAGAACACTGCCCCTTGACAGGCTTGAACACACAAGTGCCTCTCTTCTCACCCTAACCCGTTCAAGCACTCTTTTCAGCGCAGCTATTATTTTTAAGAGAAGCCCTTCAAAGGGCCCAAATGACGCCATTATACAATAGATGACCAATTTTCCCCGCATGGACTGCAGAAAATACGTTAGCTTTTGTCAAATATTTCTGCTTTTGGTACATAATGGCATATTTTCCACGTCCAGTATCTGTTATTTTGTTTGCTCATTTTCATGCCATTTTAATGTGATAACGTTTCCAGCACAATGTGAAGCAACGTTCCTTTTGTTAAAACTTTTCTTTAAAGTCTACCTGCATAAAGACTTCATATTATTCCATGCTCAAATGCATATTATGAAGTGATACTTCAGTTTTCATGAACAGCTTGTGCTGGTAACTGTAACATGACAGAATTTTATGCAATAAATGACATTGTGTTGATGTAAGAGGCACCTAGCTAGTGACCCCGAGGAAGGTTAAGACATTCTATATCAGTTCTTTACATTTTTACCTGTGTGTCTGCCTTACTGTTTTTCATGTCTGCCACCACTGGTCTCCATAATTCCATAGAACTTTAGAAGCCTATTCGTGTAGGTTAAGAGAGGTTTATTTTACTACAAATAAGAAGCGAACAATTTTGCTGTTTTCTGTTGTGCAAAACAGCAAAAACAGAACTGCATGATAAGGAGGTAAAACTGTCATTACTGCTTCTCTTTTAGAACGTCTTTTAAAATGTGTTTACAAACACTATACATCAAATAGAAAAATATTTTTTTCAATTCTTGAAGTGCTGTTGTAACCCCAAAAGCTTTAGGTTTTCAACATCATGCTCAGTTTGAGTTTTAAAAATAAAGATGCGAAACTGTATGATATGGTCAACTGCTTCTAGACCGCTGTGTTTATTTGTTGCACGCCAGCATGGTGGTAATGATTTTAAATGGTTTGCTGGATGTCGTCTCTTGGTTACCACCATAAGCGGTTTATAAATACGAAGTTTGTTTTATTTGTTTGAACACGATTTATGTAGGTAGCCATCTTTTTTTTTTTTCTTCATTTTTTTAAATTTGCTTACATTGTTTGTTGCGAACAGGAACAGTAATGCACTATTCAATTTTGTTCACACAGGTACACGCTCAGTACCTCCAACTCTGCCATCGCTGCCCTCCTTTGTGCACTTTATCCTCATTTTCCTGCTCACAGCACTGACAACAGGTAAAAAAAACAGTTTACCACAATGACGAGCTGCATTTTGCCATTAATTAGTTTATGCAAATTAATTAATTGTGCAAATTAATTTAACAATGATGGATTGCAATCGCTTATTCTTTAATTGTCTTCCTCTGCAGGGTTAAGTATTTTTAAATGATAGCTGTTGTCTGTAAGTGTATATAACTGAACTTGTACTAAGAATAGTTTTATGCATTCTTATATATAAGGTCTATTTGCTCATGATTTTGTCCAAGTTGTGTGTGTTTCCTTGGATGGTGGTCATGGTGATATGTTGTGGTGGAGAATGGTTCTAGATCAGGGTTCAGATGTGTGCACTTATGAATGTTTTCTCAGATATCATCTCCAAGCCTTGCGTCACCTCTGTGTCCTTGCGGCTGAACCTCGGCTGTTGGTTCCTGTGGATGTAGACACTTTAAAGCCCTGTTACGCCATGCTAGACGTCACCTATAAGGTATGCCTGTTGCCTCCCACCGTGAAGAACTAAATATATACTGAATTAAGATGAAATCATAAAGATGGAAGAGAGGGTGGTAAATTAATTTTTTGGGGTGGCTCAGCAGCAGTAAAATCATGACATCCCTGACAAGTGACATACAGCGCAAATGAGTCATCCTGCTTGTCTATAGCTCTGTTTGCGTCTTTTCTCTGGCTGCTATGTGTCGTAGGCTTGAGCTGTGTTGAAATGTTGCATTGCTGCAAAAAAAAATATGGCTGTCCTTGAGCTGTAGGATCTGACCTCTTCTGACCCAGTGATCAAGGGGCTACTTGTTTTTCATTAACTGATGGAAGCTGAACAGTGGAATCACACTGTTAACTGCAATTGCAAAGAGACCCCCCGCCTTTCTGTCAGACAACTCGCACTTATAATATTTAAATGAGTAGCGTCATTATAAGATGAAGTGAGCGTCCGTGCTAGTTTGTGATTTGTTGAATGAAAATGTGAATTCATTTAAAAGGAGACAGATTGGTATGAAGAGACAACTGTGGAACTGATGGCTCCCACCATGCTCCCAGAACTTCATCTCCTGAAACAGGTAACCGTCTAAACAGCAGAAGATAAGATAAACCTTTATTAGTCCCAGAAGTGGGAAATTTGCTTGGTCACTGCAGAAAGTGGATAGTACAAAGTTAAAAGCAGCAAAAATTAAGAAAACAATAGAGTTGAATAAAATACTATGTCACAGTACAGTATAAATGCACATAAGAGGGTGAATCTGGGTAAAGCCTGTTTATTTAAAACAGATTCAACTTGGCAACATGTAAGCAATCCTCTTTAATAAAATCTCTCAATATGCTCTAGAGTTTGTCAGTTGCATGTTCATTTTATATTAAACCACATATAAATCACTGAAATTCTCACCATAGATTAGGGTTAAAGGTCCAAGATACTGGGAGCTGAACATCGATCTCAGTAAGGGAACCCAGCATCTTCAGTAAGTCGGAATAACCAACTTTAAAATACGAGATTGACAACTAAGCATTTCAGTAGAACATGATGGTTTTTTTTGTTTGTTTTTTGTAAACCCCAGGTCCATTCTGTCCAGAAACGGTGTCCTTTATGTGAAGCTGCGTGCAGGACAGCTGCCCTATAAGGATGATCCACGTGGCTGGAAAAGTCTGCTGGCCCCTACCGTCAACAACAGAAACCCAGAAGTGCGCACTTTCAAGGTCTGTCCGGGCAGCCAATCAAAGAACTCGGTTCATGCCAACTCCCATTTCCACTTGTGAATGTTTATTATAGCTTGAAGAGCAAATATTTTCTTTCACTGGATGTTCAAGTTCAGTCATTCATTTGTATGTTTTGAATAGCATAAGTAAATATAGAGTTTGAGAGTATGGGCTATTTCAGAAGTTTTTGTTTTGTTTTCCACTAACTAAACAACACACAAGTCACCTTACTTAAACCTGCAAACCCCACCACCACCACCAAACAAAAAAAAACTTCATTTGTAAATCTGATTATCAGTTAAAGCTTACTCTCTGTCATTTTGGGCCTGTCTCTCTTTGTCCTTATTTTGTTGAGGCTCTCCGCCTCTGTACTCTGCAGCCTGAGGCTATCTCGACCTTCACCTCAGACGCCGCCTTGGTTTCATTTGCTGAGTACTTCTGCAAAGCATCTGAAAGCATGAAACACGTGCGTATCTATTAATTTTGTGAGATGTGGGAAGTTTTCATTTTAGACAGTCCCAAATATAGGTACAAATTGTGGTTGAAGCAAATAATAGCTGGGCAATTTTGCAGAAATGTTTAATGTTTATAACTGTTTTAAGAAAAAAATTACTTGGTAAGCACAGTTTTTGCTCCACCCATCCTTTTACAACAGCAACGTTTTTGAGGTCAGGAAGTTGTTATAATGGTGGTTTTCTCTTATTGTTTTTGTGTGTTTTTCTATTTTTAATCCTCCTGGTTTTTGTTCCACAGAAACAGGAGACTGTGGCCTTATTCTCAGCTATTCTGTATGAATGCGTGACCCAAGAGAACCCAGAGATGCTGCCCACCCACATCTCAATTGATCAAGTTAGTTTTGCTGATGCATCATTTACAGACAAACAGCGCCAGTATCTGGCATTGTTTGTTTGGCATTTTTTGCCACAAAAGATAAAACAATTGTGTCTGTGTAATAATGTTTTTTATTTAAGATCTGAATTAGTCCTTTATGAAACTTTGATAATGCAAAGCGGGGGGGTTGTCTGCAGTCAAATGTATCTTTAAAAATGCACTGCACTGAGTAATTTGTTACATTTTAAACGGCACATTTCTCACACTCAGTTATATTTTACATCAGCAACTGGGTAGGGTGGGGGGGACGGGTGATGATGGAGAAAAGTACAAGTTTTTTTGAGAAATTATATATTTTAACATTTGCCTTTAAGTGGGAGAAGGATGAACAGTCATGAAGGCATTCCAAAGACTTTGGCCTTTGCACTTGTCTGTCTGCTCTTAGAAACCACAGTATTTATGGACCTGACAATGTTTGAGATGAGGTGTAGGGTGAAATGAGGCTGAATACCACTTTAAGCGTGTTTGGACGAAAAAGCTATATTTCTGTTTTGCCTGCATCTGTCTGAAGCCCTGCATCTGTCTGAAGTTTGAGCCCTAAAACAATCTGTATATGTGGTTAATCTAGTGGCAGAGAATTTCAACCTTGGTTCAAGATAAATCTGTGTATCATCTGCTAAGACTATGATGCTAAATGATCTGACCAAAGCCTATTTAGAGTGTAATGGCAGGACCGTGGACTAATGTTTGAGGTAAATCATATACTAGACCTATGGATAGAATGGGCATAATGATTATAATACTAATTGATGAGTCTACTGATCCAAGCGTATTTTGTTGGATTGAGTATTGGCCATATTAGGCCTAACCCAGTTTGAAGTGTTTCGTTTTTTTGTACTCCGTTTATGCCTCTCTAAAAAAAAAAAACTAAAAAGATATATTGATGTTAATCCATGGAGTGAGGTGGTTGTCCACTCAGAAGTGAATGTGTCTGTATCCTTTCAGGCAGTGAAAGCTCTTGAGCAGGGCAGTTTGAGTGAGACGTCATGTCTATGGCAGATGAAGCTGGTGCTGGAACTGTGTGAGAGCAGCATCCTACAACAAAGACTCCGGGACACACACAAGCAGGCCCGTGGCCTGCTGCTCAGCTCCGAATTCCTGCCCGTCATGAAAAGCTTGGCTGACCAGGCCCTCGACCACTGGCTCTGTGGTGAGAAAGCCAAATAATAACACAAACACAACCTGTACACCAGCAAACAATTTCAGAGCAGTATTTTATGTAGCTGAAGGCGAATTTGTAGGCAGATCTCTTAAATTAACAGTTTGTGTATTAAAGTAGACAGGGTAAACCATTTCCTCTTGCTTCACAAAAAACACCTTGTGTATCAGATCATCATCAATAATACTGCCGCAAATCTTTATAGTAATGTACAATGAGCCTCGAAATTATTCATACCCTAGGCAAATTTTCACTTAAAGTTGATTTTATTCAACCAGCAAGTCATATTTAGACAGGAAATGACATAGGTGTATGCA
>JBBJLR010000153.1:8693526-8715544 GCA_037577145.1 Brachypetersius gabonensis
TTTTTGCATACACCTGTCATTTCCCGTCTAAATATGACTTGCTGGTTGAATAAAATCAACTTTAAGTGAAAATTTGCGTGGGGTATGAATAATTTCGAGGCTCACTGTAGGTAAAATAAAAATGTTATGAGATAAAATTGCCTGTGGAACTTTGTCTTGCTCATTAAAAGATTTTTAGCAGTGTAGGTTAGCATAGAGCTGGGCGGTATGAACAAAGATTTTTATCGCAGTATTTTTCAAAATTATATTGGTTTCACAGTATTTGTATTGGTATTAGAACTCCAGCAACATGGATCTTCCATAAATGGTCGCAGCACATCAAAACAACTCCTTTTGTCAAAGTTGTGGTGTGTGAGGGGCAGGAGCTGAAGCTGAACCTGGGTGTGTGTGGAATGTTTATACTCCACATAATTATTCTTACTTATCCCGTTAAATCCAGTTGATGTACAGAATCATACACAGATTGTCAATCACACAACAGCGAACTAAATGGCAGGTATATTCATATTACTGTATATGAAAGTATTTTTAAGAAATTACATACACAAAAAAAGCTAAAAATAAGAAATTGCATCAAAACGCACTCCCTAGGAGTAATATTTTACGCCCTATAATCCACACGCTGTATATCTGGCATATTGCGACTCTCACACTGAGCTTGTGCGCTCAAATCAAAAGTGCAGCAATGAGAAAGGTCCCCCCCCCCTTCAACAGTTTCCAGCTGCGCCACTTTCCGATTGTTCTTTTGGCTATTTAAACCGGCACTGTGGTATAAGAAAAATTCATATAATAAATAAAAAATCATAAATGTTTTTCGGTATGAACCGGTAGATCACCCAGCATTAGCTTAGCATTTATTTGCATGTGTAAAGAGCCTTAGCTTAGGCCTGTTTGTCTGGAATAGCAAGTTGCTGTGAATGACCATAAAACTTTTATAAATCAGCTGACATCTGATAACACTCTGCTTTGCCTTTTTCTCAACCTTTGATCCTTCATATGCAGACAACAGCCATGCACTGCAGGCATACATGAGTGGCCAGCCCACAAATGAGGATGCCGACTGCAGCATGCTGGCCTGCTTCCTGGTCTATCACTCAATTCCCAGCTTCAGGAAGATGGCGAACACAGAGCTTGAGGGTAAAAAGACACTAACTGTGATCAAATTAAGCTACAAACAGTTTCCGGTCAGCAGTTGTGTGTTATGTGACCGGCCTGGGCCTTTTCTGGAATCCTGGCTCAGGAGAGTTGGTCTCATGTCAGTGTGACTGTGTTCATTGTATTCCAGCTGCAGTGGTGGCATTCCACAGATGTCTCTCAAAAGCTTCCGGAATGCTGATTCATTATTTTTGAGTCTATATTGAGTTTATTAGGTACATCCATTGTTACAATGGCCAGCTTGTATTGTCAGTTTTTCCCCATGACTTTTTTATAGCACCGACTTCCATTTTATCAGGCACCTACTGAATTGGTGTATTTGTAGCCTGTCCTTCAGTGGACTGTTCCAAATAGTACTGCGGTTTGTCAATCAGTGTATCAGGGACAGCAGTGACACTTCATAGTGGCTTGTTAGTATGTGTGTGTAGTGTTTGGAATGTTGAGTGTTGCCGGATTATTGAACTTGCCTTCTTTGGACTTTTTTGGTAATGATTTGTCGCATGTACTGGGTAACACACACATTGCCTAAAAGCATCACTGGGGATTGATTTCCCTTCCAAGCAAGCACAGCACAGAGTCTTTAGGCAAAACATATGCATGCATCTAAAACATGGAACAAATTGTAAGCTGGGCTGGTGTCTGCCAAATGCACTATGTACATGTAATTATTTCCTTAAAATATGTCCAGGATCCCTGAGCAAGATAAACCTTTTAGATAATTAATTTTTTTAATCTAAAAATCTAATAAACCTTTTATTAATCCACTTGTACCAACTTATTCCCGTTTGCTGTAGCCATCCCTGTAGCCATTATTGTTTCCCTTTTATCTAGTTGTTGGTGGTCCTGTGATAGTCCCTGTTCGCTGATAAATGGATACGTTTGTAAAATGGATAAAGTGAGTATCATATGATTATTTATTTGGTCTCTCTCCTCCAGGGAGCTCCACTTTCCCTGAGTTGCTGCTGAAGTTCAGTCATTTGGGTGTTCCTGTGCGTGCCCTGCTGCGTCTGGGTCCCGTGCTCCTACATACTGGTGGTTCTGGCTCTGGATTGCACCTTTGACCACAACCGGTTATGCCGTACCTCTTCTGCTCCCTTTTACCAAGTAACAACAGGGACAATTAAATTTTCTCTTAGGAAGCATCCGTCCTGACCCCAGCTAACATCAAGTGAATGGGCCCAAGTGAACCACGCCTGCATTGCAACCATGTAAATAACTTGTTTGTACCTGTGGCAACAGTGTCAATGTTTAGAAGGCATGATTATTTTGAAGCACATCTGACATTTCTGTGTTTTTAAGAAAAATAAATCCTAGTCAAAGGAAGCCTGTGATGGTTCTCTAATGTTTTTTTCCATTGCTTAGAACAAGCTTCACATGAGCATTCCTGTGCAAATGAAAAACATTCCACAGGCTGGAAAAACATCACCACACACCCACTTGCATTCCACAGTATTTGAATAGCCACATTTTTTTGGTTTAAAATAGTGCTTACCACACTGTGCATTGAATACAGCCCTATCTGGACTTTATGCGGTAGTCTCACTTCACTCCTGAGATGAAATGAAGTTCTGTTCAAGCCAGAAGAGAGGAACAAAGAGAGCCTTTTGCACTTCAATTAAAGCTGGAAGACTCAGCTGTTTGCAGAAATGAAAGAAAAGGTTGGGGTAGAACTTTGTATGCATTTCTTTTATGAAATTACAGAACTCTTTGAACTGTCATATGAGCTACACCACACCGCTGCTAGAGGCATATAACTGTTTAACCTGCCACAGCAAAGGAGCAGCCACTAGTCACTCTTCTATGGAATTTGGAGCAGGGAGAGATGTGGAATGAGTCTAATTATTGCCTGGTTTCCTATGAACATGTTGAATTAGCAAATTTTTATAGCATGAGTATGCAGTCCTGTAATTTGAGGGGTTTTTTTCCCACTCAACACTGAAGTCACTGGTTAATGATGTGTGTTTTTCAAGCTCACACTATTCCAAGAACAATCAATTCATCTTTCGTCTAAGGAACCCATCTGGGCATGGTTTCCTCCAAACCTCAGGGTTTGAAGATCCTTGTCAAGGTAACCGAGGGATCATCACTGAGTGCATTTTTAAACTTTAGATGATTTGCAAATATACTTTTGCAATACTTTACACTGATTTCTAGGACAGAACCAGGCTGTTTTGGACTGTTCCACTCTGCACCGTTCTTGGCAATACAGGAAAGAAAGAGCTAATGTAAAGGCAGCCAAAAGATGCCTGGAATGTGAATAATGATGTTGTGCAACATTTTGTGGCTAGAAGTAAGTATCTTGTGAATGGTGTTTTCGAACACTTAACATTGCAGACATTTGGGAAGCCTAAAAAATGTAGACTTGCACAAGCCAATACCGACTTTAATCCAACAATTGTCATTGTAACTGGTAGTAATGTGGAGTGAGTGGCATGTGTCCATGAGCATGTGTGGACAAGCTCAGCTTGAGAACTCGAACACGCCCTACTTCTCACAGCTCACAATTCCAGGCAAACTATGTCAAGAACAGCTGAAAGGCAACTAAACTGACTTCACTCCCCTTTTCCATCCCGTCACCCAACAGCACCTCCCAGAACTGCCTTAAGCCTCTGAACACAAAATGTGCATCAAGACCGACTCCAAGAGTTCCTCAGTGACTAGGGACTTCACCCCCCTTTTTCTTGACCGACAGGTCAAATTAGGGAGTCTTTTCGAGCTCACTCCCTGAACTCCACTCAAGAGGCCTGTGGGATGGTTTCTCCAGCAGAAGGCATGATTTCTGTCCCACCAGCCTCGACTTTTCTGGCTCTTCTGAAGTGCTGCTGGTGTGACGGTTGTCGAGGCGTTTACCGTTCACGAGTGAAACTTCATTCACAAGAGCCTTCAGGCACTTTTTTGAACTGCTCGCTCGGCAGCAGTGGGTGTGACCGACAACGAGGAGAAAGTCAATGCGAGCAACTACATGAATGACTCAAGTTCACCGATTAGCGTGGAAAAAAGAAACAAACTCATACGAGGAGAAGAGGAAGGAGCTCAGACTATTCTCAGCTTATCATCGCGGGAACCGTTTGTGAAATGTTCACCAAAGTCCGTGTGCGGGGTCCCGAACTGGCGCAGAATTTTTCTCTCTCGCCCCCGCAATAAATCGGTAAGTCCTCTCGACACACACACACCGTCCCGCCTTAAACCATCTACCGTCTACTGCACGAATGTGCGCTGCAGATATTTCTGCTGGCTTGCTTTTTCTGTATTTTTATTCGACCTTGAGCAGATCACTTCTGTCCTACTTTTCATGGGGACAACCACAGCCTCATGCATTTTAGACGCACGTGACTAGACTTGCAGAACTTTCTCATGTGGAAGTCGTGCAGGTAATCTATTAACGTTTAAAGTGTCCTGGGACTTACATAAGGGTTAGAATGAACGGACTAGCCGAGTCGGGTCACATTATTCTCATTGGGCGATGAATAAGAGGAAGTGTGCGGAACAGGGCAGAAGAGTGCCTCAAACTTCCTCTTCCTTCTTTCTGTTTCAAAAAGAAACGGCAGCGAGGAGAGGACTGGAGTTCAGTCCGCCTCCATTCTAACCCGACACGCACTGTGGGCAGCAGGGGGTCGGACTGCGTTCCTCTGTCCGGAGCGCGTTCCGTGGTTACCGCGTGCTCTTCTGTCACGTAGTCGCTACCTTCGCTCGCCAACGTCACAGCAGGGGGCGGGGTCCGGACGGAGGCGTGGTCGCAGCGTGTCCGCGTGCGTCTCTGTATCCGGGTAGAAAAAGGAACGAGGCGCGTGAGCATAATTCATGACAGCGAAGCACCAACGGCCCAAGGGAGAGACGCGACACATGGACAAAAGTATTGGGACACACGTCTTTATTATTAAATCAGGTAACCACTTACTTCCAATCGTATACCAAGACATTTCAGACAAGACCATGCTTCCAACTTTGTGGACACAGTTTGGGGAAGGACATGGTTGGATGTGTTCGGTGTGGAGGAGCTTGACTGGCTGCAAAGAGCCCTGATCTCAACCCCACCCAACACGGAGCTTCCGAGCCAGACCCTCTCGTCCAACATCTGTGCCTGTCATCATGACTACAGAATGAATGAGCACAAATTCCTACGGAAACACTCCAATTTTGTGGAAAGTTTTCCAAAAAGAGTGTAAGCTGTTATAGCTGCAAAAGAGGGCCCAACTTCATATTAAAGACTATGGATATAAGTGCTATGTCATTAAAGTCCCTGTTGGTGTAATGGTCAGGCATGTGTATGATTCGGATTCTTTTTAGCTTGATTTTAGGTTTGCCCTTATTTAGCATTTGGTTTAGCTGAGTCAGAAAACGCAAATGTAAACACAAAAAACTAAGTGGTGGGTCAGTGGCCCAAACATATAAACAAAAAAGGCATATAGTTTTTCAAACATTACATTATATTGTAAAATACTAAAATAGCTCATATAATATGACTGGATATTTTGTCACTAAAATACAACATACAATTTTAGACTGAGGATAAAAGAGGAACAAATATATTTGTTCTCTTCTGGTGTTAGCTTTAAATGGGCAACACTTTGGCCCCTGTGATCTGATGGGATTGTGAAGTTGCTCTCTTTATTTTTTTTAAATGTTTTTGTCAGTGACAAATTGCATCTGAATGGGTTTCACTTTCAGTTATTTGAAATTATGGCAAAGAGCTCCATGCCATCTTCAAACAGGCAAAACAGCATTTGACCTTCTGTGTCCTTAATATGCGTCAGACATGTTGAGTTCCTTCCAACCTGCTTTCCTCTTGTGTTATTTTTTTCACATAGAATGGCTTTCTGAAACTTCCTCTCGTCTCCATTCATGTGGTTTTAGTTGAGCGGAGTGCTCACTACATTCATGAATCTTTGAAAAAGTGGGTAATTTCCAGAATAACCACTCAGCTTATCAAATGGGACATCAGTAGTTCCATGTTCTTACTGTTTAAAAGAACAAGCATGGCTTACTTTCTCAGGCAAAGCACTTGCACTGGCGTCAGACTAGACAGCATTTGGCTTCTGCAGATTGATTAACACAGAAATTAAATTCATTTGCTTTCTTTGACGACTAATAATAATTTAAAGCTTTGTATTTTGAAACCTTTAGGTTCAGGGTGACTATTGTATGAATTAAATGACTGTTAAATGAGTCCCTCAAGGGTTCATTAATTCATCTGAACAATATGCCACCCTTTGCGTCTACTTATAGTCTGGTTTCCAGTAAAATATGCCAGTGGTGGCCTCAGAGAAGCGGAAGTAGTGGTACTGAAAGTTACATTCATGAAAAACGTTTCAATTGTTCTCTTTCAGATGGTTTTGAAATGACTAAATATATCCTTCTGCAGCACTAGTATTCACCCTACTCATAGTTGCTGGAAGATAGATAGGTGATGTTTCAGATTACACAATATTATATGCAACATACTGGAAGTCTCTTGTTGTGATATTTTCAGAACATTCATTTTGTTTACAACTGTGAGTGAAGTTTCCATCACACTTGTTATGACATAGGTATGACAAAGTAATGGAATAAACAATCACTTGTAATCACTTGTAAAGGTTATTTCACATTTTGTGAAAAATCTTAATAGTAAAGTATAAGGTACTGTGATCGTGTTACCTTCAGTGAACGGTGCTAGACATAGTGGATTTGTATTTCTGGGGTATTGGTTCCATCTGGTGGACGGATAGGGAATTTCAGGAGGGACAGACAGACTCTCGCTACTCCTGCCGATTTCATCTATTTATTTTTTCGACAGGCTTGATGGAGCTGACTGGGTGATTTCATGAGCTGGATCAGGTGATCTGAGGCACGGTATAGTGAAACTTTGCAGTGCTGTGGGTCACTGGGAGCAGGACTGCTCTTGAGGAACATCTGAGGAGATGCATAGGCTTTGAGAAAGTTGTATCATTTTACAGTCTCATTTTATTGATCTACATACAGCGATCAATATTATTTTAACTCAGACTGCACAGTCGGAACAGTTACGTTACCAAGACCCTGCAGCTGCAGCAGCACAAACACTTAAAATCAGAAGAGCGTTTTTTTCAGGCACTTTTAATTTTAAGAGCAACACCTGGCCGTTGTCTGATGGAGTGTAGTCTAGAGAGTGTAAGCTCCATTTTTATTTTAAAATGTCAGATGTGGACAGTATAAAACAGCCTATTATAAGGCTTTCAGGAAAGAGAAAAAATGTCCTCTAGGTGGCAGCGTTCACAACAAACTCTTTTTTTTCTCCATGAGCCCACGTACCCTTAAGTATATTTATGAGAATTTTTTAAACAAATTGATTAACACAGTTGGTTCATGTTTGTTACTTGAGTTAAATTTTGTTCTGTTCTAATAGTTTGGAGCTTTAGCACTGGAAGAAACAAGAGAAGTGTCCAAAAGTCTTCGGTTCCAAGGCTAATACTGATAATGTTGGATGTTCCACTGCAGTTCCTTAGGGTACTGATATATTTTTCTTTCTTTTTTTAAACCTTAGCTTAGGATGTTTTTTGAAAGATGCCTTCACTTCATTTAATTATTCAGGTATCAATACTTGTGCTACAGTTTTAGGCTTCTATAGTCACCCGTGTTCATACAATCAGCCGGAGTAAATGACATAAGAATAGCTGACAACTGGGAACTCCAGTGTCGTGTTTATTTTATCTGTCACATTAGCGAAATATGATGGACTCTTAGATGAATTGGAAGCATTAACGTTACTCATACAGTTTTTGTACTGCATGTGTTCTGGCAAAAATGGTCTCCAATAAATGTATGGCCATTCAATACACTCATGCCTAGAATCATCAGATTTTTTTCTTTCTCCTTAAAATGGGAATGAGCAGCACCGTATTTGGGCCTAATAAGACTTAAAAAGACTTCAGAAGAACTTCATAATATTTTCCATCACTAGTTAGTCACAGTTATGGTACATGCAATAAATTGTAAAAAGAAAAAAGATGGGGGATGCTTGATTTTAGAACTATTTCAATTATAGAACTATTTCAGGACATATTTCTTACATACTCATCACCGCTTTCATCCTGCCATCACTCAGGCTGTCTTTTAAGCTCCAGTAAACTACTTAGTCATTCCATCCTCAACATCTTGTAGCAAGTCAAGCCTGGACTAACCAATCAATGTGCCTTATGAGGGTGACACTTCCCTGTGACCTCTGTATGGGGGAAGTGTAAGTCATTGTAGCTGCATTGCATGAATATTGATGGGCCTTAGAGGCGCTCTGTAAGAGCAGGCCTTTGTGTGTGTGAGTGGATGAGCCCCTCTAGGGTTTCCCAATCCATAGACTATGAGTGTAATGGGAGAATATTGATCAGTGTTTTTGTGTGTGTCATTCTTCCGAGGAGATGCAGCCAGTGAGAAAGTACCTGGGCTTCTTTCTCACAGGGTTTATTAAGGGGGGACACAGCTACCCAACTGTGTGTCAGCCTGTGTGTGTGTGTGTGTATGTTCACTCTACACTCTTGTGTGTAATGCGGCCTCACTGTTTGTACTGTCTGCCTGAAACATTAACTGATGTTTGTTTTGAGGTTATTTAGAGGGCATTGTTAAAACTAATTCTTGCATGCAAGTAAAAGCATTATCCCACCATCAGCCAAACTAATACCCTCCCCAGTCATCACTTGGTGTGCACACAGCGTTTTATCCCATGAGCATTGCCTTATGATGCAAATCATATTCTGCTAATACAAGTTCTAATGCCAATCCTTTCAGATTAGTGCTTTATTACTTGAGGCATTACACTCAAAATACTCCATAAGCCATAAGCCATAGGCCTAACAATAAACTGTAGTGCATCTGTGTATTTGCAAACTACTTCAACATCCAAGACATTGTACCTTTAGGGTGTATAGACGAAATTTACTGTCTTACCCTGTTAAAAAGAATAACAGAAATCAGGTAATGAGTTAACTGAACACTGACTGGCTTGACATGACATGGAGCTATGTCTTGCCATGAAATTTCTATGAAATTACAGCTTGCTCATCAAGTGAGCACTGTAACTGTGATTGACGTATATTAATATTAACATTTTGATAATGTTTGCCATTTACCATTTGTAGTCCTGTTTTTTTTTGGATGCAGTACTGTGAAGTACGTAAGAAGTATCTAAGATCTTTTACTTTTTTTGTAACACTTTTTCCACATTAGTGTCCTGGAGAGCAATTAAACCGAGAGTGTGTCATTGTGTAGCATCTGTTCCCCATAGGGTTGGTCAATTCATGCTGTGTCTTTTCAGCAGTTAGTGGGGGAGGGGTGGTATCAGAGACCTGAAGGGTCTTCTGAAGCCATTGCTGGAGGCTTCGCTGACTGAAAACTGTGCCTCTACAGGAGAACGCAGGACTGTTACACTAAATCATGAGTCAGCACTGTCTACCTGTAATCCCACCTGCTTCCTGTAAAAGTAGATCTCATCATTTTCTTTTTGTAGCTTCTGCCTGTCTCTCCAGGAAGTGTATGGTTGCAGATCAGACCACATCATGGGAATCTTATACTATTTTTTTCCCCACAAGCTTTTTCGCGAGTGTGTGTTTAGAACAGGTCTCAGTAACATAGACTGTTGGTCTGTATGTGCCATATGCAAACGGATGATTGTTACGCGTTTCAACAGTTTTGATTTTTGGATGTGCAAATAATTGATTTTTCAAATAAATATCACACAAAACTGTCTTTTTGTGCAGTTCCTCTGATAGCCTCTGTTACATTGCAGCTTGGGACAATGATTAAGGCTCACCTTGCAGTTAACATTCACCATGAAGAGTGGTGTCAGATCAAAACTACAGAGAACTGTTACTTCTGTTTGCCAACGTCATTAAGATGTTTGCCTTTTAAAGTGTCTTCAAGCTTTTATTTTAATTATTCACCCCTTTTGAACCATGGTATGCAATATGATTTATGAGTCAAACTGAAAGTTAAGAGAAGGGATCTCTGCTGGAGATTATTCAAAAGTGAAAGAAGGAGGGTGGGTAAAAACTGCATCACAGTGAGTCATTTGGTACAGTATGTGCAGCTAAGTTTGTAATGCAAATATGGTTTGATAGTATGGTTTTATACCATTGAATCTTCCTCCTGTTTTCTCCTCTGGCATTCAACTACTCAGTTATTGTAAGCCCCGTTAACACATTTGAAGGGCTTAGTGGTCATTATGGAAATACAAAACTTAGCATATTATTGATTGCCGATATTATTAATTATATTTCTTGCTGGGTGTTGGTTTGAACTTATATCAAATTTCATTTTACAGTGGTTGCAGAATAACAAACTAAGATGGTTTCTGAGAGACTTATCTGATCTGGTACTAAAGCTGTATGCAGATTAGTTGGTATAATATCTCTGTACATAGTTAGGGTGTTTGGGTGGTTGTGGATTGTTGTTGGATGGTCAGTGGATGGCATTTGGGTTTGCTGAAAGGTTATTAGTTCTCTAGGGACTCACATATAGAGAAAAGGGTGCTGTACTGTAGGAAAACTCTGATTTGACTCACGGAGGTCAAAAGCCAGCATACATGCTAGCAAACACAGCGGAGGAGGAACTTTTATTTTTCCCATGGATCTCTTGTTCCCACAAACTCCCACTTCAAATGCGATGTTGCATCATGTCCGGTGCCTGTGCTTCTTTATAACCTTTCCTCTGAAACACATGAACATGGTTCTTTGCTGTCACAAACATAACGAGTGTAGGAAGTCTTTTGGTTTACATGAACAAAAATCACTCTCTTTTGCAAACACACACACACACATAAATGTCCACCTACGCCTCAGTCAGGGGTCAGATTGTGGCCCTTAGGTCTTTTGGGTCTGTACAGACCTCCCATGCGCTGCTGTGTGAACTTGGCCAGTCATCTGTGGAGTTATGAGAGGCATGTGGGGGAGAGGAAGCGGTGGTTTGGTGAGTCAGCGCCTTATGAGCGTTCCATTCCGTTAGCCTTCCACTTTAGTTCTTTTGACTCATCTGGATCCCTCTAGTCCTTTGAGAGGGGTGTGTGTGTGTAAATGTGGGGGAGGCAAGATCTGTTTCTTCTGTTTCTGGCCCATTTGTTCATTTTTCAGTATTGTGTCTATGGCTTCTAGGAGAATGAAGGGTGGAAGGGTAAGTCATTACCTGATCAGTGCTGTTTGACAAGAAGCTAATTATAAACAATATAATTAGTCAGTTAGAAGCTTTTGTTGTTAAGAGTGTGTGGGAAGATTGTTGCTGGGGAAAGATGGTAAAATGTGCCATGTGCAATTTTAGCTTGGCCTTTGAGAGCACTTTTACAAATGCCTTGACTTGCATAAGCTTTGGAGACTGATTTAGCTTTGTGTCACTGACATTCAGTACAGTCTTGACTAAAAACTGTATAATGTGCAACACGGGAAGCTGTTGCTCTACACATCTTTGCTTCATTTATTTCTACACTATGACAACGCTTAGAAATTATGTCTGAAAGCTTAAGCTTATGACCTGCTCTTTCTGCAGCAGTGCCTCAATTAGACCAGCTCTGTTTGAGAGAGGACTGTGTGTCACTGTCTTAGACGGGATATTAGTTTCTGAAATCCATACGAAGGTGAGAAGCCATTACCTTCAGAACTGAGATAAACATTGAAATGTGTGTCAGAACATCAGAAGCCATTCGATAACTACAACCCTTTTTCCATAACCAAGAAGGATGAAAATGGGATCATAGCTCTTTTCCCATGTATGCCTGTATTGTTGTGTAGATGCATGTGGAAGAATGCTAAGACGAAAAGGAAGCGCATATGACCTCTTGGCTTTGGTTTGGGATCAGTCCTCTGTTCACTGTGGGAAAATGCCCCCTCCTCCAACCCTGTCTATCTTTAGTTCAGGCTATTAAGTAGTGGGCAGGGCTTTGTAATCTACTGAGAACTGTGTGCTGTAGCCCTACTGTATATGGTAAACCTGATGGATAATGCTTATTCATTTCCAATGTAAATCTATCAGATATAAGAGAAAGTTCAGTGATGTTTTGTATCGAGGTTGGAGTCTCTGGGCGCCCCATGATTTAAACTGCTTTTGATTACGGGTGCCAAGTTGCAGATAATATTATGCTATTCTTTATTTGATGTGGGGCTTGTCACAATAATCATTCAATTTAAGCAAGTGATTAAATATTGTATGAATAAAATGGACAAATTGTATGTTTGCTTCATTCCTAGCTGTCAATATTTGCTAACTCCCAACTGAGACAAATAAACATGACTCCTCACTGCCTTTCTAAAGGTGTTATGATACCAGTCAGAGGTTAGAACATTTTTGTTTTTTTCATAAGACCCATGATGCGTCTCAATAAATAGGCTTTCTGCATTTGTTTACTTTCTTGTACTGTATTTGACCCGAAGGATGAAAAACCCAATTGAGATTCTGTTGCTACATAAGATCATGTAAGGTATCAACTGCAGAAAATAATTTGTTCAGTTTAACAGCTGCTTTCAGCTCAAATAATTCTGATCAAGTGGTTTTGTGATTGTACACCAGTTTTATATATTACGTATTTTAGGTTTCATTAGCATAATTGAATATGAAAGTAGTCTATACATGAAAGTAGTCTATACATGCTATAAATCACCCAGTGGTTTTAGTCTGAATGCTAAAATCTTTGTTCTTTATGTCACATTTTATATAATAAAGAATATAACGCTTGTTTTATAAAATCACAAATGTTTGATTCAATTGATAGACATTTTTGTAGGCAGAAACCTATGTTAAAGTCCAGTTATGACACTTTGTGCATTGATGCAGAACCTTTCAAGAAAATCGCAGTACTGCTAAGAAGAGATTCTTTTTTTTGTCTCCTCCACAATATTTATGACTGCCTGTGCTTTTGCTGTGTGTATTTGTGTGACGTGGTGATTAAAAAAGAGCATAGGATGGTTCGTATAGCCCCTCTATGAAGGCAAATGCCCCAAACTAGTACAATTTACTGTAAATGATGAACGTCTGAGACACTTTAGCAAACCACCGGCTGTGGAGCTCACGGTGCAGTGAGCAGAGCTGCGTGGGGCTGTGTGCGTGGGCAGCCATGACACAAATGACTCAGCACCCTGCTACCCAGCAGAAAATTAAAAAAACTCCCTTAATAAGTTACAATTTTACGCTGAATGTACTTTTGGTTCAGACAATTGCTGTGTCGCTTTAATTAAATTATTATACCTGAATCCGACTGATTTTGGGTTGAAACTGTTTGGTTTGAGATGTTTGACTTGGTGTCCAACAATGGAGATAGTTTCCTTACAAAACTGTGGCAGAAGGTAAGAAGTTGTGTATTTCATACATGATAGATTTAAAATGATAGGTGTACATTACAAATATGTATGAACCAAGTGTGCATCCATTTGCCGAGTCTGGCTAACCTATTTTTGTAGTGATCAGATCTGAAGCATGGCTTCACTGTTTTTGCATTTTAAATGTGAGTTAAGTCTTCTACAAAATATCGATGACTTGGTTAAACAGCTGTTCAAATTTTTCCAGCACCACGTCATTTATTGAGCGTAGCTGACCGCTGTATTGCACAGACAATTCATTTGGCGACCATATTTGACCTCTACCATTGTTTTGGTAGCAATATGTAAATAGCGTTACAGCATACAAGCATAGATCAGGATATTTTATATTAAGAGTGGCAGGCAAATAAATTTTTTTCATTTTTGTTAGGAAGTATTTCTTCTGAATTCTTTCTCTCTCTCTCTCTCTCTCTCTCTCACACACACACATATATATATAATATGTATATAATTTGATATATATATAGCTTGAGACTTTTAAATTACTATATATATATATATATATATATATTTGGGGTATCAGTTGTACAAGGATATAAAACAGGTCCAAGTACATTTACCCTTTGGTAAATATATAAGTCATATTACCAGTAAAGTTCAAGTTAACCCTGCTGTGATGACCAAATGTAAGGTTCTCTTCTTTAGAGATTTCAAAAAGGCATGAAATGCACTGACTGTTTATTAGTTGTTAAAATATCTGGTAAATATGATGTCAGGGAGGCCGAGATTTCAAAATGTCACGTTAATGTCATAGGTAAAAGATCGGTATCGGTTGTTCAATTTGAATCTGGTGTAAAATGACTGAGAATTTGCCTGTTTGATCATCTTAGTCAAGTTTCAGTTTTATTTACCGTCATAGTGAACTAAACAAATTATTGTTTGTGAAGTTGTTAGTCATTTCTGCAAAGTTTGTTTATGTAGTAGTGGAATCAGCAAATTTCTCTAAGTGTCACTGGGTTCAAAGAAGGTTGCTTATGCACAAGTCAGATGCATTGTAGGGGTGTGGGTGGTCTAGGCCCAGAGGGATTGAGTTCTGGTTTCTGGTTTGAGTCACCCCAACTGGGAACTGTGAATACTCAAAGCTGAAGCGTATTATTTTCAAGAGCAGAAAAGTGATGAACAATATACAGTGTTACAGAAGACATGAGTCCTCGGCCTTGTGTATAATATCTTTGACACAGTGATATTGATGATTCCTGACCTTGGCAGTGGTGCTGAAGTGTGCAGTGGACTAGGAAAGATTTATGAGATGCTGATGTGTGCTGATCAAGATTAGCAAGGGCTCCACTGATATGCAGCAGGCTTGGGCAGGCCTGATAAGACCATGCTCAGAGTGAGAGAGGCACAAAGACGGGTACTCGTATGCCACCCACTGCATCTCCATGCACTGCTTTGTTGTTAGTCTGGTATACATGGTTGTGTAACACATTAGATAGCTTAACTGGTGTGTATTGAACTTTTTAAAGTTAACTTCAGAAACACTGTGGATTAATGTATGTGTTCATGTACTAAGCCCTTTTAGCCCTCTAAAGAACTTTTCAGTGATAGGTTTATTTAAGACCCGTTTTTGTAAATGAGTTACATAAAGTGTATTTTTGTGTGTGTGTGTGTGTGCTCTCTTCATTCAATAGCAAAGTTCTGCTATATAAAATGCTTAATTTACTCTTAAAAGCTTGTTTACCCCGAGGATGAGTTGCTTGATTGATACTGATAATTTCGTCTTGGACATTGTAGCCAGCCGTTTAAGCATTTTATGCATGTTGCATAAAGTATATCAATTTTTGGGGTTATGTAGTAATATCACAACTCTTACTGACACAAATTACTGAACCAAATGGGTGTCTAGTTTATCTTCTACTGTATCTTAGACCACAGTGCAACTTAAGATGTACTATATGCAAGTGATGCTTTTAATATTAAACACGAACCATGGAGTCTTTTTGGCCTTGCTGTACATATTCCTGTATAATTTATCATATTTGGCCGGGAATATAACTAGTAATTAAATGAATACATTTCTGTTGGCCATTTGTATCAATTGTATTCAATGTTTCCTGTCTGATGACTGTTGTGGGATATTGTTATGATTCGTCATTTGTCAAAGCATTTACCGCCATTCTGCTCTTGGCTCTGAAAAACCTGTTGTTTTAGATTTGACCACATCTGACTAAACTCAGGAGATGTGTACGAAGAGATGAAACTCTCACATTATAGTGACACATTTTTAAAACGCAAACATACTACAGTGTTTTTTTTTCACCCTTTGCATTTTTGAAGAATTTCTTTTGAAGTCTTGTGAAAAGAAGAGTAAGATTTGTTTCTTTTAGTTCAGTCAAAGTGTGTCACAAACAGTTCTCAGAGGTTTAACAGATTTTCTCTTGTCAAGTTAAAACTAACTAATACTCAGAGTAGTATTACTAATTACAGTGTTCTCCTGGACTGTATGGTGGTGTCAGCAGAGAAAGGAGCAGTGGCTTTGTAACATAATGTGAGCTGATGCTGCTTTACACTGAAGGTGAAATGAAAGCTTCTTTGTGTGTATTATAAACCTCAGAAAAAAATATGAGTAGCTGGTTTAGGTTGGACCCAGTAATAGTATGTAGTGTATGTTACTCTGTCAGAGCAGGACTGATTATGTAAATCTAAACAGGCTGCAACGCCCTCAGTGTCCAGTGGGGGGCAGCGCACGTACAGAAATAAGCACTGTTATTGTTTTTCTGTTACTGACTGCGTTTGTCTTCTCGTCTCGAACAAATATAGAAATAAATATATTACGTTGGCACTTTTTGTGTATTTTGGACATTACCTGCTCAGATAGCTCTTTTAGAGTGGTCTGTTAGTTCGTTTACTGGATAAGGCTGAGTAAGGGTTGTTTTGAATTCTCCCATCTGGTTAAAACTGCTCCAGCATCCTCTCCTCCAGACTAACTTGCTTAAATCACCAAACCTGCTGTAGGTTAGTTATAATAGACCAGAAGACTCTGCACAATTTTACATTTGCAAAAGTTATTGATTTGGAAAAGTGCAGAAAGCCCATTTGACCCCAGTTACACCATTTTGTAATCCAAAGACCTTCTGCGTTACATAAAAATGATAAATGTTCCCTAACATTTCATTGGGTGTTCATTGGGTGACTTAGTTGCAAATGTAGCCCAGTTTAAATAAATTATGACTAGCTCATAGATTTTAAACTTTTTCAGCTGAAGACTAACCTTTTCTCAATCAAACAAAATGAACTGACATGTATTTACAAGCCCTCTCTCGTGGACTAATGAGCATTAAAAATATATGCTTTTATTTACAGAAATATAAGTTTATATAAAACGTCATCATTAGCATGGTGAGTGTAAATGGGCTGTCAATTCAAAATCATTGAATTTTATACACTTTTTGAATTTTGAGTTTTATACAATTATGTAGATGTACACTTCTTCACTGGACTTTATAGGCATTAAAAATAGAAGGTTTAGTTTTTAAAATGTGTGAAATACTCTGTAGGGGAGCTTTTTATCTGACCTGTCAGGAGGCATATAGGACTAAATTTGAGAGAGAGAGAGAGAGAGAGATTTGTTTTATAATTTTCTCAAGCCAGCTTTGCTATCACATAATGTGAAATACTTCTGTTGTAAGTTTTAATGAACTATTTCCAGTACAATAAGCTCAGAATTTCTAGGACACTGAGTTCAGAGTTCAGACAGATATTTTTTTTTTACATTCTGAAGTGTTGGCCGTCTGTGCACCGGCTTCCTCTGCGATAACGATCGCGCTTCCTTGCTGCTCCCGTTGAAGGGCTTCACTGGTGCTGTTTTTCAGGCAAATATGTAAGTGCAAAACATGGCATATCTTTTACATAGTTAATCCATGTTCCGATTATGCTTATTATAATACCAAATCCCCAGGCCAGATTAAATGATAGTGTGTTAAGTGTGTCATAAGTGTTCAGGTCATTAAGATGATTGTCAATTAATGTATTTAACTGGTAAAAAAAATGAAATATTATAAAAATACCTATAATTAATACAGAATACAATATATGGTTCTGTGTATTTTATTGTTGCTGTGGTAGTTGTTGTTGCAGTCTGAAATTTCTGTTACAGATCTGATGACATTTTCTTTCAGACATGACAACCAGTGCCATTTAAGGTTTCTGTAGTAATTGAACTGAATCTATAATATTGGAATCCTATTCTGTGTGACTGTGGAATTTTTCACTAATTATTTTTCCCTCCATACAGTAGTGACTGCAAATATACAAGAGCATGCTTGTTGCTGATCTTTATGCCTTTGATGAATCATCTAATATTGGTCTTAGTTGCTGTGCAGATTGACCTTTATGAAGATGATGATTGGATGTTTCCATTAGTTTGAATTAGAATTGTCCTCATGCTGCGGTTTGGAGAGATAGTGATCTTAGTCAGTGGAAACGGTTACTGGCTGGACGCTGAGGCTCAAAGAACATGAATATGTGTTTCAGATACTGTTCTCTCACTCTCTGTCTCTCTTTCTCTCTCTCTTTCTGTGTGTTTGTATATCTCTTTCCATCATGCGAGATTTGGAGACTAGTACCAGTCTGCCATGGTAACTCCCCTGCCCTCTCAGTGGTGAGTGTTACTTTCATGCCTGTGAATGAAATTGGTGGAGTGAGTTACATGGCATTTGAATTTGGGGCTGGGTGAGAATCAGTGGCTTGATCCTGACTTGCTTAAAACCTTGAGGAAGATGCGGATTTCACGATGAGAACTAATGAGTGCGGGATTTGAGCTGCTGCTGTGCTGATCGGGATTAGTGCGCACGCGTGTGTGTGTGTGTGTGTGTGTGTGTGTGTGTGTGGAATATACACATCAGTTTTGCGTGTGGTCTTGTTAGCCAGTGTGCATTTATGTGAAGGTGTATGTGTTTGTGTGGGTGCGAGCTTTAAATGTATCTGCTGGCAGTGTTCTGACATACATCTCTTTGGTCAGAAATATTGTTAAAGGCCTCAACAACATCTCAAAAACATTCTCTGAACAGAACAGAAATATCAAGCCACTACTGGGATAAATAGGGCTGGACATGTAATATTAGTCAGTACTGCAATATTATGATATTTGCCATATACATTAGTATATAATGATATTTAACTTGCATTAGTTAATGTTACAGTGCTGCTACTCTGTCTTAAATCTTACAATCATCCAAGCTTTAAAAAGAAAAAAAAACACAAAAGGAAACTTTACAAAGTATTTGAACTGTTAGCCAGACTGCTAAAAACCACTGCTGCTACAATATTTTGTTTGTATGAAAAATAACACATTGCAGATTGCTAATATTTTATTTGTTTCTCAGTATTGCTGAATGGCCCCAGTCCTTGTATAATGAAGATCTACTGTCAGTCACTACATTCACTACATTTTTATTTCAGTCTGATATGTCAAAAAGTATATATATATATATATAATTAATTAAGATCATTTGGAAGCCACTATCAGAGATTCACAACAACAAAGTGGAAAGCCTGGTACACAATGTTCTAAAAGACTAAGAACTTCCTCCAACATTAATCGCAACTGGGAGAAATGCACTTTGAAAGCTCTCTTTCTTTGCATTATCATATCATACATTATTTTTTCCTGCAACAGTGAATTTTCATTTTCACAACAGAAAACATGAAACAGAATAATAAATGTGTCAGAGCTTTGACTAAAAATTTGCAATGGACTAAACAACAAATGAGAAGAGGCACATTCTAAAAGGCTATGAAAAGTATGAGTAGACTTAACAGAGCATTGTCAAAAAATAAACTATTTAGGAAGGAAATTGAGGGGGAAGCAAACTATATTTAAAACCAATCATACATTAACATATATAATAAAACAAGATAATGGCATAATGGTTTGACATCCAGTAAACTGGTCTTTACTGTGCAGTGTACAGTGTTCCTGCACACTGGTTGTTGTTGTGTACGTGTCAATGCACAGAAAATAACTGCAGAGCAATTTATAGTGTGAAGGAGGCCAGTGCAGACAGGCAAATAAGCACTTGTAATGTTCCTGGTGTAATGATCCAAGTGCAGATTTCACAGTGGAACTAATAATTATTTGGTAGCAGCCTCTATATCTGTAAATTACTTTCTCACTGTAAATATAATCCTCACTGTATATCATCCAAATGTGAACTAATTATTTGGGCCAAATTTTAGAAGTCTGTAATAGTCTAACAACACAATGATGCAGTCACTGGATTTGCAGTTGCTGATTTGATTTCTTTGCAATATCACTCAGGGTTTGGTTGACAGCAACTTCAGCTGTGATGCTAATGCAGAATTCAGTAAATACTGTCCTTGAAAGCTGAGTCTCAGTTAAAACGAGGGTGACATGCGTCGTACTAAGATGAGGCATAGTGAAACTCTGGTGTACTTCCACGCCGTCTGTATTTGAAAGAGGCCAGTTGTTCTGCTTTGAATGAGGAAATTGAGCAAGGGGCCCTATTTATGTTGTGACATGGAAACACCAATCCAGTTCTCATTAAAGAAAAGAAAAAGGAAAAAAAACAGATATTGAAGTTCAAGGCTCCCCTAAATACACATTTGCAATCATACATTACGACATCAGTGGCCTGTGGGTGATATGACCTGAGCTATCTAGCGCAGACTAGATACAATAACAGTGTCGGCAGTAGTGAGGGGTCTGCTGGGGCGGCTGCAAATTTTCAGTGTCTTTTTTCAGACTGGCTGTTAATGTTTTACACCTTACAGGCTGGTATCAGTTGTCAGACCCCCTCCCCTCCAGGGGTGGGGGACATAGCAGTACTCTGCCTTTTAACCAATGTGTAATATGGATCACAATAATAAGACTCACAAGTTAGACAAAAACAAACTGTGCGTAGTGGCACAGAATGCTATGGAAACTATGAGTACAATTTTTTTCTAAATTCAGCACGATCAAAAATAAACAGAAAAAAACGTGCTGACACGCTATTCGTTTCTGTGCAGTTAACGCAGCTATTGTACAATGGTTTTTATTTATAGGTTCTCTGTAATCGGTGGAAACCTTTTTTTCTTGTGCTGTCCAGTGTTCCAAAAGTGCAGAGGCTCAAAAGATTTTCAGAAACACATACTGTGACAATTTATCCCGATATGATGATACTGTCAAACTGGCTACCATTAATCTCCACTGTACACTGTTTAAATGCATAATATTTTACAGTTATAAATTATTCTGGAAAACTAGCTTTTTCAGTCCTGTGGGCCCACATCCCAAATCGGAATCGGAACACTTTGCTGATGAAGTTGCAGAAGAACGTGATTTCATTTGTTTTACGTTTCTGTGTGAAAATAAGTTACACATTCTCCACTGAGCAATTTTAGCTCGCTACTTTTATTTATTTGCCAAGTTTCACATAAACACATCAAGCATACATTTTGCCTCAGCAAAAGAACAGTAATCGTTTATTGAAATGTGTATACATTTCGCCATGGCAGAACTTTGGAGCAGAGAGACCTGTTCAAGAGCCGTGACCTTTAACCTTTTTCTCATCTCGCTTCCCTCCACAGCTGCAGTAGCTCCACCAGCATCTGCGTGGGCTTCTGTAGCTGAATCACCGACAACATCCCCAGAAAGGTGTGTCACCTCTTCCTTTTTCACCATCTGTGCTGATGTGGAAGCTCCACCCTATCCAGTGCTGGAACTCCTGCACAATCATGACATTCATGATGTTTTCAAACGCGCCGGCCCTCGCGACTTCAGCAGTGGTGCCCTGGCAAAATACGAACAGTCATAATAACACAAAGAGCGAAGAATTTCGACTGTTTCAGGATGAGCAATGTGAAAAGGACAGGCAAGGTGTGCGAGGAAGTGAGGAGCAAACGAGAGAGAGAGAGAGAGAGAGAGAGAGAGAGAGAGTGGGTTGATTGTGCCGAGATGCCAGACAGAAGCATAGGATGTGTAAATGTCGAATCCCTCACAAAATATTACATGGCCCTGAATAATATGCGTGACCTTTTTTTCTTTCTTTTTCTCTGAAAACCACAAGCCTTCTCAGTTTTGTTTTTCGGGCGTAATTTGGTTTATCTTTAAGTTCATCGTCTTTGTGTTAACACAAACATTCTTGGAACCCCTGCTGCAACTTTACAGCGTTTTTACACACACACACTCACACATACACACACACTCACACACACATTTTTCGAAATACACTCATATCAAACGTATCAAATTAACAGTCTGAAACCAGATGCACAGGCCACTGAATGCATTCATCATTTACTGAATGATGGGTTGTGAAATTATTTGGCCAGCCAATGTTGACCTTACAACTCATGGATCGAACCAGAGCCACAAGTATAAATGTACAGCAATAAATTCTTTACAGAGACATGGCTTACATGTGACTAACATTAGTAGAATTACACGTTGATTCTACCTTTTGTATAGAGTAGAGCCATCTAGCTCTATTTTGTATTGGGTGATCCTTCCAGACATCACATCAGTTGACTCAGAAAACCTGTGTGTGTGTGTGTGTCTGTGTGTGTCTGTGTGTGTCTGTGTGTGTGTGTGTGTGTGTGTGTGTGTGTGTGTGTGT
>JBBJLR010000153.1:8726050-8745024 GCA_037577145.1 Brachypetersius gabonensis
ATTGTTAGGGGTGCCAATAATTGTGGAACAGGTGATTGTATGAAAAATAATTATTTCTTAGTCAGGGAGGTTTTTTTCCCCTTAAAAATTCACTTGAAGTTGAAGGTTACATTTTTCTACAATTTTCAGTGTGAGAGTATGCTTCTGCAATAAAAATTCACTTTATTTTCACTTTTAACACATCTTAACAAGGGGTGACAATAATTATGGAGGGCAGTGTATGTGTATCTTGTGTGCCAATCATGGGTTATATCATAAGACAGCTTGAGCAAGCTCCATTCCAGCATGCACAAACACCACTCAGAAATCTGTTCCCTTTAGGGAAGGTATACTGTTCATGAACAAGTAGACAAATACAGGAAAATACCACAGGAATTTACTGCTAAAAGATGATGGCGACAACATAATTTCATTCATTTAAATTGATCTTTCAAGCTACCAAAGTCACTGTGAATTTGTAAATACATATGTAAATAAAGCAACATAATAGATATGAGGAGATAAAACAGTGCTAAAACAGGACTAAGTGTATAACGAGTGAGGATGGAAATATTACTAAAGACAAGCAGTACAGTTTTCTGACAATGATTGAAAAGTAACTCATTCAGACTGGTGTGATGTAAAATCTGGAGAAGGTTAGACAGTCAGAATTCTTTATGATAATGTTGAGAACAGAGAAAAATACTCATCGAACTTCCTATGAAGAAATAGTAACATTTTTAAAAACACCACTGTTTTACTATTATTAACATTACATATACTGACAAGATTAAACATGTGCCAAAAGACTTGCTGGTCTGGTGTTGCTGGTGTTTTTGGAAAAGAAGTTTCTCTACCACAAACCATAATGAGTAGCTTTGTTTACACCTCAATGATTGAACTGTGCAGAAATCTGGTATTCTACCAGTTTGCCTATAATGTGCTTATGTACTGTGGTTATTTCAGTGATACTCATTACTTGGCTGAACACTTTAGCTATTTTGTGAATTTATAAAAGGTATCCATGGTCCAAACATAACCCAGCAATACAGACTGTTATGACCTGTGTGTGAGGGCAAACACACATGAGAGACAAAACAGACAGATTCATTAACTAAAGATGTTAAAACATGCAATGCACGTGAATATGGGTTTTCCTCAGTCTTCACCGGCATTAGATTTCAGCCCAGGGGAAACATGAAGGAGGCTGAAAAGCCACCAGACACTGAAAACTGTGCCCGGCGCTTCCTCGCACAAGCAGTTATCAGAATGCATTAAAAGAACAGCTGATAATATCTTGTCCCCTAACTACGTTCAGACAGGTAACCTGTTTACAGAGATCAAGATGAGGAGTGTGTTTGATGCGCAGTCTGACTGAACTGAAGGTAACACAAGATGTTATCAGAATGCATTGAAAGAATCTGTTCTGGTAACTGCTTGTAAAAAAAAGCGTTGTCCCTAGCTGAACAGGCTGCTTAAGATTTCTTTCACTTCACTCAATCCGCTCACCATTTCAAACACCCTCCTCACCTTTATCTCTGTAAGCAAATGTGGGATTAATGCATGAAGCAGAGCAAAGTCATTATCTGTCCAATTCTGCATGGAATAAGAAGACTCACTCAAGTCCTTCTAATAATACCACAGTTGCTGTAATACACATGTTTTTGAGTTAAATTGTGAATTTCAAATGTCTCTGTTCAGGATAAAGACTTTGGTTTGTGAGTTGGCCATAACAATAGTTGTGTTTAAAAGAGTGTAAAAACATTTGGCTAGATAGCCATTTACTGTAAAACCCACAGATGCAGTTTGGAGGAAATGTCAAGGAATTACAAAGAGTTAACATCTGCTCTAGTCTGCTGTGTGTGTGTGTGTGTGTGTGCGTGCATGCGTGCGTGCGTGTGTGTGTGTGTGTGTGTGAGATGGACATGCACAAAGCAGAGAATAGTAGTACATAATCTATGTAATTATGTCAGCATGTTTATGCCAAGTTATGTGGAAGGTACCGTACTTTCCATGTCCTGCAGATGAACACTGATAGGCCAGCCTTTTGGAGGAAGAGAGACTACCCTTCACACGAACGCTCAAATTAAGGGGGCGTGTCTGTGTGGAGCATTTGCTGTGTGTGTAGACCCACACACAAAAGGTTTCCAGGTTGAATATTTAAAGTACAATTGAAATCGCAATAAAAGCTAAGCATCGAATGGATGCGCTTTAGAACCTTTTAGTAACACCCATTTTATCGACAACATTCTTAATGTATTTAAAACGTTTCGTTACCGTCTGTCTAGAAAGGTGTAATGAAGAGTAAAGTAAGAATGAAGAGTAATTTGTTTGTGGTTAAGCTAAAAAAAATTTCATTTACTGTAAAACCCACAGATGTTGTTTTGAGGAAATGTCAAGTGAAACCCAAGGTATTTGCTCAACAACAGAGATCCATAATACAGCATGTTTCTCCTAGCTTGTTTATTTAAGAAACATACAGATCAGTGCAGTGAGAGAAAAAAAAGAGCATTTTAAATTGGGATTGGGCTAAGACTAAAGGCTCTTTAGGCTCTTTAAGAAGAACGAGAAAATAGTTTTCATACATTTCACACTGTCCCAGATTCACTGCTGTATTGCTGTACTGTCTATTATCATATTGTTTCAGTTTTACGTCCCATTCACACTACTGTCACATTGCTTTATTGTTTATTTATTGTATTTTTTCTGTCATCTCCTGCACTTTATTGCAAAACCACACTTATGGTGAAATGCTAATCATTCTGGAAGATTTAAAACATCCACACAATACTGTAACATACACCACTATTACAGTTGTTGTCTATTGTGTCTATTTGTTGTGTTTGTATTGTTTCTGTTGTAACTTGCACTCTGTTTAATGTTTAATGTTGTTATATGTTGTATATGTTGTACCGTGGTCCATGGAGAGATGTTAACTTATCACACAATATGCATGTTCATAGCTGCTAATGACAATAATGTAACCTTTAACATTGAAAGGATAATATTTTCACTGCTTTCTTGTTTGTTTGCAATTTTTCTAATATTAAATGTTAGTGTTTTTGCTGGTAAAAGGACACTTTCTGTTTAGATAAATGAAATTAAACAATTTGCAACAGTGCCTTTTCCATAGTAGCATGTTTTTCTGTATGTTTTTCCCCTGTTTATTGCGCTGCAGTGATGTGGTTAAAAAAAAGCCTAAAAATGCTTATTTTTATAGTATACAGTGACCCCTGCTTTTATGCGGATCAGCAGTCATGGATTCAGTCTAATACAGATTTTTTTCTGAGAACCTAACTGATAATTTTATGCGGAAATCCCCACAATTAGGAGGAATCTGCAAATATCCTCTGCATTTTTTTGCTTATTTTTGTGGCAATATTTTGTGTTTCACTGATATAACATGGTTTGAGTTCTCTGATGTTGGCCAGCGTGCCCAATGCTGAATGCTGAATGATCATCACACTTGTTTATAAGCATTTGTGCAGAAACATCTGTAATGTTCAGTCTTGTGGAACCTGCCCTTTCTGATATGATCATGTAGTGTTTTTGTTATTACATACACCCCTCTTTCTTGAACGTATTCCACACTTTAACTCTGAAATACCTGATGTAGTTCTGGAAAGTGACTTGACTTTCTATTATAGGCAGAATTCAAAAGTGTTCACAGACACTAATGGATTAGGAACATAGCAATGCTATGCTATAATAGCAGGGCCGCATGCTTAATGTAGCTAATGTTTGAAAGCAGTTACAGTTGCTTATACTTCCATTTGAATATTAATATATGATTTATTTTATTCTGCTTTGTCTAAAAGAGATGGATTGTCCACAAAATATCTAGCATTTATAAGCTGGAGTAGCCTGCAGTAAAATTGCCCTGGTTGCTGATCAATATGAAAGAAATGACTTCAGGAGCCATTACAATCATAATTAATGTCTTTAGAGAGCATAGTTTTTAGAAAGATGAAAAAGAGGCTTTTATTTATAGCAGTATTGCACAAGTTCAGCACAGCAAAGTTTCAGTGCAAAACACAACAAAACAGACGTAAAAAGAAAAACAAGAAGTTGCTACAAATATACTGGGTCTACGAGGTGGAGTCAGATCAGTTTATGTGCGGGTGCTCAGTGCAACGAGCCTGAACGTATTATAAAATCATAGGTCCAGTGAAGTAGAACGCAACTTTGCCCAAATTTCATCCTGTGTCAGAAACAAAAGTGTTTTAAAAGAAAAAACACAAAACGTAATCAAAAAACGGCTGGAATGTTGGAGCGCTGATGCTGCCCTTGTCTTTTCGTGGATAGTTCATGAATGGGTTTGGATATTCAATGCATAGACACTTAACAGAGATGACAGAAATTTCAACATTTACATACAGTACGTAGAAAGAATGTGTCTTTGGTCCTACTGATAAACCTGAAATGTTCAAGACAAGCTTAAACTCTTTTGTTAATTTGGCAAAATGAGAAAGAACATATGCCATTGATCTGGCATACACACAGACGCTGGGTCTGTATTTGGTCTTCCATTAACACATTTTCATATAAACACTAGTTTAAGTGCCAAGAACTTAGGTCTGGAACATGACCTGAGTCGACAAAGGCATCAGCAATGCAGACTGTGCCCAATGGGACAAAAATCTTTGGAGGGTGTAGCTATGGACTGAATCTGGAATAAAGCCCATTTTGTTCTAGAAAGATCCACAGGTACAAGATCCCCTGAGTCACTAAGGATAATTCTACTTCTAAATTGCCTAAATCAAGTTTCTTGATTATTGACTCATTAAGACTATTCTCAGTGAAAAGTCAACAGATATCAACAGATGTCCTCACTTCAGATATCCTTAATCTGGGTGTGATTATTTATACTGTGCTTCAGTGGTACCTCGACATGATAAAATGCCCAATGCAACTATTTTGATCATGTTTTTTCATTAAAACATTCACATGTGAAAGATTAAAGAGACTAAAACGCTGCCAAAATTAAGCAAACATACCAAATAAAATTGATTTAAATCATTTTACATCAGAAGCTTGTCTTTCTTGCCTGTTCATCGTTCGGACAATTCTCTCACTTTCACTGAAGATAAAAACAGCTGGCTTGGCGAATGTGTGCGCTGAGCTTCTTAACCTTCATCAGTATTTAATGATTTGGCATCAAAGCACAGAGGGGCACCAAGCCAAGGCTAACATTTCTCTGGCAAACAACGTGGTTTGAATATCATACTCCTGCCCAAAGGCCAATTCTTCCTCTGAATGTTTTTAACAACCCAAAGGTGAAATGAGTGAGAGTCTCAAAATGTCTGTCTACAGTTTCTGACCTAGTGGCTTCCTATTGCTCTTGCAAACTCTCAATTCTCAGTTGGAGAATTTATCATGACAATTACAAATCTTTGTAAGTCACGGTTTTTTAGGTAAGAAATGAATATTCAAATATTGTTTGTGACTTCATGTAGAGACTACGAACAGAAGTGCAAATTCTGAGTCAATGGAGAGATGGAGGGCAGGGAGAACTACATTACCGCTCACTGACTAACATCCACTTCAATAATAATAACAAAAAAATACAACTTAAATACAAAAGTAGCAAATAAATACAGAACATAGCTGAGGTTTTACAGGAAAAAAAGATTAAACAGATTAAAACCGAATAAACTGAACAACAAATGGACACCAAAAAGGAAGGCAAGGGCACTGAGGCAGCAAAGGCACATTTTCCACACTTCTTCGTTTGGGGGAAGACTCAAGAGACAGAGAGAGACCCATTTAGCCTTCTCTATCCAGTGATACATTGGCTCAGCTTTCCATATTGATGCAGGAAACACTGCTGGTTCCAGACTATGTCCCAGAATTCCCACTCAATCCCAGTGTGTGCAGGTCCAAAGCCCTTTCTGGAATGGGAATGTTGACATCAGAGAGAAGAGAAAAGCTCCTAAATACAGCTGGTCCCACAGGCAAAGGAGAATAAACCCAGAATGAGAGAGACAGAAAGAGGCCGAAAAGCGTGTGCAGTTCTGCTGCTGCTTATTTACATTATATACAGTCTTGTGCTACGTGTCTGCTGGGTATGTTAGGTGCCCATCATCTTCTTCTCAGGAGTAGCTGTATTAGGCGTCCGATCAGGAACCCCATCCACAGCATGAAAGCAGGCTCGTTCTGCACCAGCAGCTGGTTTCTGCCTCCATTTCTGTCTGCCTGTATAGTAGAAAGAAAAACTCATCTTAGCAGCTGGTAAATATATATATTTTTTAATTATATTTTAGTCTTCCTTATGAACATGTTCCCTATGGGTTACTACTTGTTAAAATGCTAACATACAAAACCTGGACATATGGAAGCTCTTACAAACCCACACACACAGAACTGTTAATTTAGCCCTCAATCCATGTACTTGTAAATGGTAAAATTCTACATGAAACCCAAACATGACATTATAGCATTACGCTTGTTTTTGGCACGCATATCTACTCATGCTAAGATTAGGCCTGTGACAATCATTGAAAGAAAAGTGTTTCTTTCATTGGTTTAAGACAAAGGCATGATAAACAAAAGAAAGCAGTGTATACTTGATAAATCTTATGGACTTTGCAGAGGTCATAACTTTGGACACGTGCTATAACACCTTTAGAGAGCTGTGGTCAATAAAGTGTCTTCTAAAATCTTCTAATACTTTATTTTAGCTTAAGCTGTTTCTGTCATCATTTTAGAGCCACTGGGCATCAACAGCTAGGAAGCAAGGTAACTACTACAAGGTAGCAATTCTCCCACTTTGCAACTTAAACAGTTGCACAACATTTAAATAATCAGATTGGTAATCACCATCATTTATATAACAATGTAACACAGTTAAGAGTTTGGTTCAGAATAAAAGTCATTAATATTCGTGCTAACTGCCATCTTTGTGTCTTTCTCTCAGTCTGCGATTTTGGCATTGATAGAAGCCAGCAGTACTTCAGTTAATGAAACATGAGTGTCCTTGTTAAAGACAACAAGAGTCTCCTTGGCTGTGCAAGACCTGGCAGGAGTGAGGTTAAACCAGGTGGCCTCTGTTGGCCTGGTTTCGTGCTGAGTGCACAGAGTGGCCGCGATAAGAACGGGGCATTTCCCTCTGGGGACTCTCGGCAGGAACTTGCGAGGAAACACAATCCAGAATGAAATAAGGAAAAGAAAAAAACCCTTTCCTGTTCAAAATAGAAGGGTGAAAAACATCTGGCTCGAAGGGCTGTTTCTACCTCACCTCCAGAAGAAGGCCCAGAAGCATGTGGTCTGAATTAGCCTCAATGATGCCGTTTGGCTGGAAGAAGAGATATTTTAATAAACAAATGCAGACTGTGAAAAACAAGAGGGAGGCTTGATTCAGTAAAAGCTGAGCCAAAAACCACATAGTGCCCAAGGAGCGATTGTTTGCTTTGCCAGAGGAAACAGGTGAGGAGGAAGTGGAGTAAAACTGAAAGGAGATTTAACCCTGTACAGTTTAACCCTGCAGTATGGATGGATGGAGGGGGAAGTAGGTAGAGACAGGGAGCAAAAAAGAGACAGACAGAGAAGGTACATTAGCACTATATGAATGAATGGGTTTGGAAAAGGAAAGTTTTAATTGCTAACACAGCCGTTAATGTGTCTTGGGTTACATTCCAATTACTCAGCCTGAGTGATACAGTGAGAAACCACATATCAGTTAATTACAAAGTAAACTCACAACCAATCAAAGAAACTCACAAAGATACAGGCAGGTTTCTCTCACATACCAACACAACCTATATATAGCCATTTCAATTTATGCATTGGGTCGAATCAGTCAGTCAAGTTAAAGATCACCCAAAAATACCTATCAATCCAAAACCTGCAACAAAAGCCCACACCTACACTCCTAGTAATGACCAGAACTAACTGACTCGCTTTCATTTGTTGTTAGGTATGTTTGCAAATCCATACTCTCTGAACTGCTCCTTTAAAGTAATGACTAAGAACATTCTGAGGCATTAACAGTCATGTCTAGGTATTAAGCATCTCCAGAGACAGCATGCAGCTCCAGAGCAGTGCTAAATGATGGAAGCCAGGAGGGTCTGGGGGATTGGGAGAATTTAAACATTCCTTAAATCATGTTCAGTTAGTTTATGCACTACTGTAGACAAGAGAGTCTCCACAGAAAAAAGTGCTGTACAGTGCTGGACGTTGCTGTGCAGTTGCTGTCCTTGTCTATATGCACATATCTTCATCATATCTTATCAATTTATCTTCATGGTTTTTAAAAACAGTTGAACACCATTCCAGATGATCCTGTGCTGCACAGAGAGAGATGTGAGTAAGAAAATAGTTGCCTCATGGTATCAGACCCATTCTTAGTCATTTCTTAGTTACAGTGGAATCTGAGCGACAGTCAATAGCTGTGCAAGAATCCACAAGCAAACAAAGAAAGAGCACTGCAAAACAACACAGTTGAGCTAACCAACACAGTGGTGACATGTGACAAGATGACATGTAGTTTAACTAACTCGCATTCATCGATGGCTACACACACACACACACACACACACACACACACACACACAAACATTGTTAGAGCAAAAGTACTTTTTAATGCTTGACAAAGTGTCTAATCTTTGGTTTACTGATTAAATTATATTACATTAAAGGAATGAGAGCAAATGTTTTACTGTGACAGACTGTATAGTGCCTAAGGATACAAGGTGTCAAGATTCCAATCAGTACCACCAGCATCCTTTTCACTGACATGATCATCTGGAATCGTCTGCACCTGTTTCTTTACTGGCTAAGGCCTTAAGCTTTGTTATTTTTGAATTATTTACATGTAGGTCGCAAAATATACCCAATCCATCTGAGAAAAAGTCTCTACCAGGAATAAAAACGTATAGTGGAAATGGTAGAAAAATGGTAGCACAAGCACATCGACATGAGAAGTTGTATTCACAGAGCGTGATGAGGACATGCCTCTCATAATTTCATTTATTTACCTTCTGACACATACTGTTATTGGTTAAGTGTAAAACTATTCATTTTGATCCTAATGAAAGCAATTCTCAAAGCTTAGTCAGCACAGTCATCAAATCATTCAGTAAAATAAGTTTTGGAGAGACTGTCAGCTTGTTACATGCTGCCAAACAACATGTTTGAACATAAATGCCTTCAGCCATCTCTTGAGAGGTGGCCCTGTGAGTCAGAGACATCAGCAGCTACAATGGCCCGTAGTGTTTCATTCCTGGGAAGGAGTGGGGGGAAGAAGGTTCCACAACAAAAAAGTACTGATGCACAGCTCTGACAAAGGTCCATCATGAACTGACTGAGATGCCTTAAACTGGTCATGAACACTGGGCCAACTAAGGCCAGACATCTGCTCTGCATTAGCAGTTTGCTTACTGTAATGGAGTGTTTGGCATCTTACACCACTGGTTCTCATCTAGCCCTCATGAAATGTGAATAAGTCCAGTAGACATATATTCAGACTATTCGAATGTTCATGTTAAACTGTGAAATTCAAGCAAGGCTGATTAATGTAGGTGACATGAGGTGCAAAAAGTAAAGACAGCACACAAACAGAATGAATACCACAATAATGAATACCGTGCCGATATACTGCTCATTAAAAACTACTTTAGTATAACGCTAACCCCTTCTGATTTTTTATTATATTTGACAATTTTAATCCTAAGCTTCAGGGGGTACATTGGCCATTTTTAATTGAAGGAATATATTTAAAGTGGCATGAACAGACTGCTCAAACACTGCACTACCCTACAGAAAAAAACAGTCAAAAAATGACTCTTTATTCTGAATTGAAACCATATAACACAGAATATTACTTGCACTGTTAGTGTGAGGGATTATATTACTTAAATAAATAGGAATTCTAGTATAATTCCTAGTTAATCATTGTCCTCATGACAAGACGCTACTGTTATCATGTGTCATACTGTTATCCTCATGTGATATTCTGTTATTTTATTTATGTTTTACTGACATGCATCAGTGATATTTCAGGTTAAATCTGATACTCAATGTAGTTGCATTATTAATTTTCACCCATTTCAGATCCAGCATCTCACAGCAATCTCTGACCAAAAGGATTGGTGAAGAAGACAAAAGGACGTTCACAGGCAGAAAGCTGAAGGATTACTTGGACCTGAAGGGGAGCCCCACCTCTCTTACTACAACATTCTGCAGGAGAGTCCCTGAGCCTGGTCTTCACTGTTAAACAATCTTCTAATACTGGTGCTTTCACTCAGGAGGGTTTTTTCTTTCATATTTGTCCCAATCAATCTAGGATAAGCCCACTACCGAAAGAGAATCATAAAAGTGTATTTCCTACTCATTGAGATCAATGCTCCCCAATGCAAGCAATGTGTGAACAACAACCACAACAAACTCAAGCACTGACATCATGGACGTGAGAAGAAAAATAAGACGAATCAGCAGGAAAAACCCAAAGCCTTCCATTTTTGATCTGCCATGGGCCAGCTCCACTCTGTCCCTGACTAAGAGTAGGTCTAGCTGGGCCCTGAATGCGTTTCCATGGCGCTGTGCAGAATGACCCAGTGGATAATTAGAGCCCAGAGTCTAACCACAGGGTAAGCATAATGAAGTCAACTCGTCCCAGTCACATAGAAACCCTACCATGCAACACGCTCAGGCTCCTCTTTCTGTCTCCTACTACCTCTAACTCCACAGTCCATTAGCGACAGAAATGTGCTATTGTGCCTATAACTGCAGCACTGACATGGGAGAAAGAAATGGTGAACAGAATATCCATGTCTTCTTCCAAGGCATCTTGTAAACTCAGGGCTCTCTTCTGTCACGCGCATAGTCCGATTTTGTGCTGCTCTAGAGTGTGTTAACTTTTAATCGTGAGTGACACATGAAATTACACTAATGAGTGTCCAGGTGACTAATTTAAAATAAGTTATTTGGACCATTTAGGTGAGGACATACCAAGAAAGAGATTACAGGCTAGATGAAGGAATATGAGGTAGCGCTGTAAAAAGGGTTTCTAATGTATTATAGTTCATTTTACGTATTGTCTGAATTTCTAAACAGGGCTTCTGGCAGTCTGCATGCCAAGACTAAGGGAAAGCTAGCACTAACTTTTAAAACAGCACAAAACAATATGCCAGGAAATAAAGCTATTAATTTTGACCAACATTTTAAAAAATGGGACCTTGCAAAAATAGGGCACTCTTGGGCAGTTGTTAGGTCTACACTGGCACTTCAAAAACAAAGCAGGCAGAGAACCCTGTTCCACCCATATCATCCACAGTATAGGAAAACATTAAATCTGAGTTAAAAAAAAACATCTTGGATGACAGAGGAGCACAAAATCAGTTGAGACCAATGGCATACAGCGTACTTCCATATGAGGAATCATTTAGCTCACAGTCAGGAGTTTTTCTTGTTGGTCTAATAGCACATGCTTGAATGGTCTGTAAATTCAAATTTACTTCAGTATTGCATGACAAGTGCATTTAATGAGGTGGCTAACGACAGCTAACAGTTCCAGTAGAAAATGGAACGCTGTTTGTGTGAGAGAATTAGAGAGTGTGTGAGAGAGTGTTAGAGAAATAATCAAGTCTCCACAATCCATGGCCTGTTGTTAGAGCTATTTGAGCCTGTTGACACATTTTTGGGTTTTGTATTTTTTTATTATCTATATAATGTGTTTTAACAACTCTGTTCAAGCAACATAAAAGAATCTGTTGTGTGCACTTTATTATTTATAGCCTAACACATTTATTTATGTTAATATTTTGAAATATTTTAAAATAACATTTTGTTTCATTTTGTATTTACCCAAATAATCTAGTCATCAAATAAATAAAATGCTAATATTGACTGTAATGAGAATTTTGTCTTTTTAATTAAGGATATCTTTTGGTTCTAACAGGAAGTCCACCACAGCAGAGAAGTGTGGAAACAAAAGATGTGTGTTTGTGCAATACATTTGTTTTTACACTTATGTATCACATTTATATGAAATTTTTAAATATATATTGAAAAAAATTGCAGTATGTTATGGCAGCTTGAAAATAGATCTGCCTATTTGCACTTACTGTCAGAGATATGTGGTTAATACTTAATGTTTTTGATGCAAAGGTCACTACCTAGCCAGACCACAGCCATGCTGGAACACACTAGAACCGAGTCAACACCCTGCACACCATCATGTCCAACACTGAACAGGTGGTGAAACACCGCTGTATCTGTTCTGCTTTTTGGTATACAAAAAGTATTTCATCCACTAACACACATCGTAGTTAATTCTACAAGGAAAACATAACTACAACCCAAACAACCTTAACAGAAGTGAGTCATCTTAGTTATCGTCTCAACAGCTTTTGGCATGCTTGTACTTCCTGCTCATTGAGATACGTGCAACATGTGCAATTCGACGTCCTCCTTAAAGCAATGAAACAAACTGCTACTGTGGCTAAAAAGCTCATTAACGTTCAGTGGGCTTAGTTATGCTGGATCACTAAAATCTTATGTTTCTCTGTGCCTTTATGCTCTAGTGTATAAGCAATTTTATAACAAAACAATTCTCCAATACGTCACTAATGGTCATAAATAGAGTCACGATAAAATAGAGAATGTCCAAAACGTCAGTAAGATATTGTACCATGAAAATAAAACTGAACTATTTTAGACAGTTAAACAAATTAAACAGTGATGAACCAGTACTTGATTCACTCATATGAGATAAGAAGCAATTGGCATAAAGAGTTCACAGTATACACAGTTTAGTATACAATCAAACCGCATGTTTACACTGAAAGGCAGCTGGGGTCTCGTACAAATGACACTGCGATAGTGTATTATCATCTGATTAAAGACTGGATGAGTGAAGCAATCATAATGATTCACTTAAGGCCGGGATATACTTGAGGCTCAAAAAGCTTCCGCACACACATCTCGGCTGCCATGTATTCCCAGCACGCTTTTGATTAATCCTCTGTGCATGTCCTCTAACGCAACAGGTGGGTTGGGTTTTCAGCATGACTCAACACTTTGAGGACAGAGCAGGTTAGAAATTGTCATCTTCAGTTTTTGTCTTCAACATCTTTCTGTCCTCAGTTCACAGTACAGAGATACTGGATGGCGTTTTTTTCACCGTGGCGATGTCTCGCACCCCCACTGCGTGGGATCTTACAGATTTACATAAAGTATGTCACGTAGCCCAGCGCTTAGACAATACAAAACTTTAGATATTCTGTGGGAAGAAATACAGGTAGCCACCAAGCTATTAAAGAAGCCGTGGCAGTGCGGTCAAATGCTGGAAACCAAGTTTTGATTCACTGCAGACTACATAGATATGATATGAAAAGAAATAGTGTTCATAAAAATGATGAACACAAGGGCTGCACAATATATCGCAAATTTACCATCATTGCGATATCAACAGGCGCAACATACATATCACGGAAAACTGACTGAACTGCAATAAATGGTCACCCAGTGCCACAGAGAAGAGAGCAAAAAAAAAATCACTGGGCAGTTTCTTCATCTTCTGCGCTACTGTTATAGATTGTTCCTTTTGCTCTTTTTTTCTGGCTAAGAACTTACTATAATTTAAATTATGTTTACATTTATTTAAGATTTAGCAGTATAAAAAAATATTCAATGGTTCAAAAGTTTTATGGGAGGCATTAAATGCTCTGTTTAAGTAATTTCTTTAAAAAAAAACCATGTTGGAATGGAAGTATTGCATTTCATTTATTTTCTGCACAGACTAGTGAGCGTCAGGAGTCTATATTAGCAGCAAAACATTAACACTATAAAGGCTAAGTTTTTACTTACTTATCGCATGTGATATTGCCATCGCAACACTCAACAACATTATCGCATATCGCATGTTTTCCTGATATCGTGCAGCCCTAATGAACACAGTCAGAATCATTTTACAAACTATGATGTATAATACATGCATAATAAATGCAATCATGGTTTATTCTTTTGATGCTTAATGTGACACATTATGAAATATGAAACTTCACATAGTGTGTCTCATCAGAGCGGTCCCTTTGAGAGAACTTTGATTTCTGACTGTAAATGAAGTGATGCAATGTACAGAAATGCATGAAAATCCAAAAATCCCTCCAAATCAATGTAGGTAAACACTCCTACAGCCCTCACCTGCAGCAACACATGGAAGGCCTTTCATATCCACCCCCCATTGGGTGCTTTTTGGCATGCAACTCTAATGAACTCAAAGATTAGTAGACAGACTGTTCCTTAAGTCAGACCAAACCAGTTGCTGTTACTCTCTCATATGAAATATTTCATCACTGAGATCTTATGCCTCTCTGGCTGGCATATCTCACGCACAAACACACACACATGCAGGTGACTCACCCCCTGAAAATAATGGCAGTTGAATTCATCTCCGATGCGCCGCAACTCTTGCGCGATGTACAACTCCGCTCGCATGTCCCCCGCAGACGCTGCTCTGTGGGGTGTAGAGTGGCTATGCAGGGCAGGAGATAATTCTGTGGAACACAAATGACGAGGTCAAATTAGTTCAGTGCAATCAACGTCAATGTGCAATCACATTAAAGAGTCATATTTTTGGTTATGTAAAACCGGGCAAGGATTAAATAAACCCTTTTCTATGGTACTGGTATTAGTCAGAAAATAAGACATAACAGAGAATCTTAAGCATTCATTGTCGAAAGAGAAGATTTAAGAGAAGACATTTAACATGTTTTCTTTTAAAGAGTAGGTTGTGCTCAACTGTTTACAGTAACTGTGCATCCTAATCATACCATCATCAAAGGACCTACAGTTCTTTTGATCTGCACTTAGTTTCACGAAAACGTGTGATTCAGTCTTAACATTCACAAAGTGAATTCCGCTGTCAGCTGCAATGCAGTAGAATAATGCTAAATAACAACAATAATGCTAAATAACGTCTTCCATCTTTTAACTTGCCTGCTGTTTTTGTCTTGTTTCTGGTTGATGATAATTCCTCATAATAAGCCAGTCCTTTAAACTTCACAAAATGAAATATTGAACAGACAAATGAAACAGAACCAAAGACAATAACATGCTCCCCACCAGGCATGAAAAACTTTGTAGACACTTCTTTAGTCTAATGGTTTGGGGTTGTCTAACACTGAGAATGCTGTAAGACATGGTCAGGCCACAGTAAAATGAACAAGTGAGATATTTTAGCATTCTTTCTTGGGGGCACACAATAAATCTAAGCCAAGGTCTGAGCGACACTGGAGAGAGCACTGAGGCTAAGCGCTAATAATACAACCACAATCTGGCGGAACTTGCACTGATTCTCCAGCTATGACTCAAGTGAGAACCAGTTTTACTGTTATTTCTCATACCCCATCATATTAGGACCATATGCTACTCATTTCCACACACAGCTTCACCCGACTCATTGAGGCTTCAACTCTAAAATATCCTAAATCTCACTCAAGATATTACTCAATCGCATTTTGTGTTGTTACTGGCTTGCCACAGGCCAATATTGCTGACAGCAATATTGTGAGCCTCAAAGGCTTCATTTGTTTACATGCGAAATGAATGTCCCGAGTTTCTGACAAATTTGCGAAGAACTCCACTTCCACATACATGAAAAATGTTACAGGCGGTTAATTGTCAATGCCAGCTGGCACTGACTGCCAATCACACTGGCTCAAACTATGTCCAACATGACACCAACATCAGAGATGCGCCATGCTATTCAGAACACATCAAGTCTGTATGTACTAGTCCAAGAAGAAACTGATACAATGAACCCAAACAAGATGCCCAAACATGCGGCTTCTGGCAGAGTTACCTTCCACAGATGAGAGCCCTGATAAGTGTTGTTTTCCTACTCCATTAAGAGTGTCCTCTTGGAGACAGGACGCTAGTAAGGTGCTACAGGAAGACACTTTATCCGCTATCTCCTGGTTCTCAATAGGGGAGAACAAATGGCTGGATCTCGTGCCCAGCCTTCAACAAAAGACAGGGCGCTCTATTTTGACTACCGGCAAGTCTGGATCTCGCTTCTCTTGCCTGTCTCAACCCTTAAAAGTACACGGAAATAAAGAGAGAACAAGCAAATCAGCTTACTCCATCACTCCCCATTGTGAGAAGACAGGCCCTACACTGGCTCGCTATACAGTTTAAACATGGCGGGCAAACAAAAGACGCATCCAGTGGGTTTGTGGATAACTAAACAGACTTCCTGACCCATGTGCAAAATTGTACCTGCTGGAAAGGTGTGCACTGGGGGCAGAATCACCGGGGACACCAAGAAGAAGGAACCTTGGAATACTTACGACCAGAGATTTTCTGGTTTAGTAAGACTGTCTACAACGCGATTACGAGTACATTGTTTAAATGTGTTTCAAAGTGGTTGACTCACCGGGACCAACACCACAGTCAAGGTTTCTGTGCACAGCTGGAGAATACACGGGGCGCCTTCTTTATTGCTATCGTTTCAAAAGCCCAAGTCGCCATTTGTCACCCTCAAAACTTGCACTCATGTAAAAATGACTGAATGTGGTTTTTTTTTTTCGTTGAAAAAATCCAAACGTAAATGTGGCGCCACTCGCCTCCGTGTACGCCAGATAACGCAGGGAACTGAGTGCACGCGAGCTCATCCGCCGCGTACGCGCGCACAAGTGAGAAAAACTCTGAAGGACAACGTCTTACCATCATGCTCACCGTCAACGTGCAGCTGGGAAATGTGCTGCAGGGCATGAGTGATGACTTGGCTCGATGGACTGGGGGTCTGAGTGGACGCGCTGTGCGTCATGAGCGGAGAGCTCGGCTCGCTGTCGAATGAGAAATATCCACTCGAGGAACTGGAGAGAGTTCGGAAGAGTGGCGACCGGGAGTGGAAACCCAGAAGACTGTTAGTGACCGTCACCCCACCCCTAACCTGCTCCCCTCCGCCGGGCTCGGGCTGTTCGGCCCGGGGGGCTGTTCCGCTACCGCCGCTCCGGTCGCTTTCCCCCTGCTCCTGTAGGAAGGCTGGGCGGGTGGCCCGGTTTGACCGTCTGCGGGACAAACAAAACAGCAGTGATTACTGTTCTGCATGCGAATTGGGCAAGAGGTTACGTGATACTTAACTCCTGCTGACTCAACCCGGCAGCGAGGCGCAAACGTGTGAGGTTCCAGAGCGCCGCGTGAAAACGAGCGGCCCGGTCAGTTCAGTCAGAGGAAGCGAAAGGTCTTCCCCGTTCAACCCCGTTTCAGTTCGTTTGGTGTGTTTTTCTCTAAACGAGGTCGAAATATTCTGGGGCGCATCAGCGCGAGTTTTAAAACGGCGTCACAGCTCAGCTCCACTCCGAGCCTAGGCTACTTCCTATTTATCTCTCCTTCGATGCGAATCCCCGAGCGCCACATTCAACCTCTAAAACGGGTTTAGTTTACTGCGTGTCCTGCAACCTTTCCCTCGGTTTCACCTGGGCGGCGGAGTCCGAGCTGTAAGCGGGTCACCACAGCGCGCCCCCCGGACACGCACACTTCTCTCTGTTCAGTAACAATAGTCCTGAACCGGGACACTGGCACTCACGGGGAGCAGAAGGGGGAGAAAGAAGAGACCACTGGAACCGGCTCAGTGATCGTGAGCCCACCAGAGCCCCTCAGTGTAGCGTGTGGAGCGGCACAGAGTAAAGAAACACGCTCCGTGCTCCTGTCTCAGTGGTATATTCGTGTTAATGTTACTGCCAGGCCTGCCGCCTAACAAAACTAATCTTAAACGCAAAGTTTGTACGCGCCACCTAGTGACGTGACTCTCTAATTACAGGCGGAAAAATCAGCATTGCGTCGCGTCAATTCGGTCCAGCGGTCCAAAACTAAAGTAAAAGAGAACATCCTATACTGCTCTATTTTAGTATGAGTTATATATCCAAGTTATTGTTTTTAGCAAATCCACATAAAATACCACATAACACATTTTCACACCACAAAACAAAAAAAAAACATAATAGATCATGTAATTAGTCTGACTAATCCAGCGCCGGAGCAACAAAGAGTTAAACCGAGCCAAACAGGTGCTCTCCTGCCCCTCTCAACATGTGAACATCTATCGGGGGCTTTAAACAGTGCGATGGCACGCCGTGCTTTTCCAGCAGCGAGGGGAAACCATGGCGCAAGAGTGAGTCTTCCACCTATATTTAACACACTAAACCCGTGAACACCTTAAACAATACTGCTGACATTATTGTGCTGGACATTAAATAAAAAAATGGGGTACATTTAGAAGTTTAGTGAAAATAAGAGGAGAATGTCTGCTCGCGTTGCTTCAGTCAGACCGATTTCGCGTCGAGGTCGTTCAACTTGGAGCGGAGAAGTGACTGCGCGCTGGAGCGGAGCTCACGGAGAACACGGACCGCTCCTCAGGGAATCTGTCTGAAACTCGAGGCTGACGAGGTCTCCCGGACTTACCTGGACATGCTTGTAGAGCATACGGCTTAGCGGAGCGGGCGAAAGCTTTAAAACATAATGAAAATCCTCCGTCCACACAAGAAAACAGCCTGAAAAGAGCACAGAAGAAGTCGCATTGAAATGCTGCTCTCTATAAACAGTTTCCTCTCGATGGTAGGCGGAAGAGAAGGGTCAGTTTTGTCTGTAAAATCAAGGTGTAAAAATAAAGCCCGGTGGTGTCGGTTGCAGTCTTTTGTTCGTTCGTGCGCTCGGAGAGAAAGTTCCTCCCAGCACGCCAGCCTGCAGCTCTCTGCCTTTCTCTCTGTCTCTTTCTCTCTCTGCACGCCACAAACACCGTCCCCCCACTGGCGCCACCCGCGTTTTAACCACGTCCTCGCTGCTGCCCCGCCCACACTTTTTTTTGTTTAAGAGTGGATGGACTCGTGGCTGAAAACAGGTCTGCTGCAAGCGTGCTGCCAGTTTGAGAGGCAGTTACAGCATTTAGTGTCCTGTACTGTTACGTTATTACATGACAGCTACTTTCATTTTTACCAATAAAGTGCAACGAAATTTGTTATTTACTGTTTTCTATTTAAAGCAGAGATGAAACA
>JBBJLR010000153.1:8772562-8782859 GCA_037577145.1 Brachypetersius gabonensis
CTTCAGGGAAAATTTATTTTTAAGAAGCTTCCCAATGGAAACCTCGACAAGACTAAGGTTGTTTGCACCTTGTGCAACGCGGAATTAGTTTACTGTAGGAGTTGTGCAACCCGTTCTCAAAGACTTACTTTTAGTCATTATTTGGGTAGCACACATTCTGAATGCCTTCAGCAGAATTCAAATGAGCCATTTTAAACTAGATTGATTCAAAGATTACAGTGAGATTAATCTAGATTTTAAAAATGTATCTATGCCCACCACTAAAAAAAAAAACAAAACAGTTTGTTACATTTTAACCCACCCTAGTGATCGAATAAGAGAGCATAAAGAAGCTGCCAGTATTCCATTGCCCTATAGAAGTTGGTGGCCTAGTGGTTAGGGCACTGCCTCTGCTTGGTGAATGGGTTCTATGCAGTGAAAGAATTTTGTGCTGTGGTGTGTTCACATATGACAAATTGTCATTTTACTTACTTTACTAACTGTACAGCCTCCATTTGCTTTACCATCTCTGTATTACTAATGCTACAAATGTTTAACATTTCCTTTTGGAACCCATTTTTGTATTTCTGCCTAGATAAGTGTAGATGCTCTTCTAAAACCACGAGGTCTTTGTATTCCTGTGTGCTGTCTTCTTCAGATAGCTTCAAGGGGGGCAAGGGATTCAAGTGCATCCTTCCTTAAGCTTTGGGAAAAAAATAACAGGATGAATAGGCTTGGTTGCTGGTGAAAATGTAAGCCACATGGTTCCTATTTCCTTGATTTTCACAAGAGGAAAAAAAAATCAAAAAAGTGAAGCATACACTTAAGAAAACTTGTAACAAACCTGCCCTGATTTAATAAGGTAAAGGTCGTTATCAGAGAATCAGGGAACAAACCACCAACACTTGTTTACAGTCATACAATATATTTACATCACCCAAACACACACCATCACATACAACTCAAATTCCCCCACCACCATATATACACATCTGGTCCTTTCCCTCCAGAAAGCTTAACTTTCACTCCTGTCCAGGAACCTTCTGTCCTTGTATTCCTTCAATTGAAGCCTGTCTGGGAGGTCTCCTCCGGGCACGGCCAAGGTAACACCTCCAGACAATGAAGATGCATAGAAAAGACCAAATAAACAACAAAAAAACAAAACCTACCTGCTCATCACAGCAGGTGGAGTACCAATTAACCATACATATCATACAAAAGAATTATGGCTAAACAGATATATTACCATTAGTACTTACATGCAGAGGAACTCACAGGTTCACATGTAGGTTCTGTTAGGGTTTCTGCTGGTGCTGGTAGCTTAGCCTAGCTTCCACTGCCTCTTTTATAGGTAAACAGGAAATAGGCAAAACTTCCCCAGTGCCCCCTAGGGGTAAAACCCAGCCAGGGTACCCAACTGTTACAAACTGAGCTTAAGTAAACTGAAAGTCATGAGAAAAAAGGTCCCTACACAGAGGTCAGCCATAAGCTTTTAATATGCTTAAAGGCAGTATGTGGACTTTGTACCTTAAATCCCGAGGACACACAAAACAAAATAGGTACTGTACACCAGAAAATAAACATTTTAATTCCCTAAAAGACTCACTCAGTGTATGCTTATGAGGTTCTTCCAACTTAAAAAATAACAAAATTTCCGGGTGGGAAGAAGGGTATAAAGATCTTGATGATTTTTCCCTAGAACCAAAAAAAAGTATCATTCAGGGGCATTTTAAATGTGAAATACTCCACAGATTATGCATAAATTGCAAGGAGTTGAATGTGGCTGTGTTCACCCACATGATTTTTCACCCTTGAATCCCTGACCTGCACTGCAGAGCTGCTCTTTTTAGATGGCGTCATACTTAGACTTTGAAAACTGGTTAATGAACAAAAGGCCTGTGCCTGCGTCCTCTGAAATTCAAATTAGGAGGCCACTGAGGTTGTGGGGTAACTGACAAGAGTTGTTTCGATTAGATTAGATTAGAATATCAACAACATTAATTTATAACCAGGTGGGAGCACTGATTGAGGGTAGCTGGGGGCTTATATTGGGGCCTTCTAGGTCTTCAGAGAATATCTAATAATTTCTGTAAACTAAAACTGCCATGATATTACGTTTACATTTACGGCATTTAGTAGGCACTTTCATGCTCAGGAACCCAGTGGTGGTGTGCTGAAGGTGGAATTCAAACCCATGACCTCTCGGTCCAGAGACAAGAATCTTACCCACTAGCCACCATCACCTAGATTTTTCTACGAAGTTGTATTTGGGAACTATTTCTTTCTCATAGAGTAAATTATGAAATAAATATTTAATCCCCTAAAAACTCAGCCAGAGACTGGCTGTGTGCCAGTTTCACACAGATTACAATCAATTACAAATTACAGATACAGCTGATCTTAACTTATGTGTATAAAAAGGACACCTGTCCACAGAATTAGTTACAAGACCATCAGCAGGAGGCTTGGTGAGAAGGTGACAACAGTTGGTGTGATTATTTGGAAATGGAAGAAATATAAAATGACCATCAGTTGCCCTCAGTCTGGAGCTCCATGCAGTATCTTACCTCATTGGGTGAGGATGATCATGAGAAAGGTGAGGGTTCAGCCCAGAACTACACAGGAGAAGTTTTGTCAATGTTAATGATCTGAAGGCAGTTGGGAACACAGTCACTAAGAATTCCATTGGTAACACACTATATCATAATGGACTGAAATCTTGCAAGGTCCCCCTGTTCAAGAAGGCCCATGTACAGCCAATCTTGAGTTTACTAGTTAACATCTAAATGATTCAGAGAAAGCTTGGGATCATCAGCAAACTTACAAATTCAGCTGAGGATCAAATAATTATTTGTACTTACAAATAATTGTACTTACCAATTATACAATTATACAATTATACAGTTCATTATTCATCATTGTATTCATTCATCATTGCATGTTTTATTTATACCTGGCTTATTTTAACTTGTTGCCAACACATGACAGTGTCTTTTAGCACGTTTAGTGCATTAATTTCACAGTTTACAGTTTCAAAGCATGGTGTGAATGCAAAGAATGAAGGATTTTACATTGAAACAATTTAATGTGTTTTTCCATAACTAAAATACCAAAGGCAAAAAAAAATTACTTTTGTGTATCTATTCAAGCATTGCTCCTGTCAAGGCCTTTTCCTTAAAGCCCCTTAGTTGTGGGAGTCTCATCAGCCCCTGGCTGGTTTGGACAGTAACCCCACACTACAACTTTTTACAAATGTGTATCAAACAGCATCTGATCTTCAAAGAGGCCCAGTGGACAGAACTCAGGCATGTTACTAATAATTACACAGATGAGGTTTGGCCATTAGAGCACATTGTCATTTTGAAACTTGGTCCCTCAGTCCAAACATATGCTTCTGGAAACTTGTGGTTCCTTTGATGTTCTTATTGTAGCTCCAAGCCAAAAAGAACAAGAGAGAGCACATGTGGTCAACATTACTTCCCTTTTCTTTATCTGGAAGATAGATAATTGAAAAACACGTTGAGGCATATACTTTAATTTCCTGACCGTTATTGATTTTGATATGATTTTGATATGATATGATATGATACTTTCTTTATATATTCTGACATTTATGTTTGACATCACTAAAATAAAGGAAGGTAAAATACATTTATACCTGACGTTTCCCAGCCTTGACTTGAGTTACACGGAGTATTTATGGTCATGTGCAAGAATGTGAACACCCACCAGGACAAATTATATTTCAGTCCATAATGTCTATGTATTACGAGTTTAAGACACTGAAAAAAAATTGAAATACAAAATGTGCCATAATGTTTACAGTCCACATGTAGTACTTTTAAACCTGATGCTAAAGTACATTAAACTGTGATAACTAAAAGATTTGCTAAATGATATAAATTAAAATTCATGTGTGCCCACAAAGTTAATATATTAACAGACTAGTCCAGTAATTAGTAGGGATGCAAATCAGGTATCTGTGGATATTTCCTAAACTACTATTGACAGAATACTTTTCTATTAACAGAATGTGTAGGCGATGCTGAAATGTGATCATTTTACACATTTGACCTCATTAGTAAACTTACAGAAATGAACCTTTTTTTAACCCAGGTAGACATACTTGTCATGGTGTGATCGCCTCCTGTACCACGCCCCCGGCTGTGCAGGTTGCCATAGCACTGAGCACTTCCCTCTTCCTTTTCTTTCTCCCTACTTTTACCCAGCTGGAACCGGAATCTAGTGTCCGTTCCCCATCATGTGCACTGGTTAGCGTGGTGTGTTTGTGTATGTCTTCAGTGTCGAAGACCCTGACCAGGTAGAACTAAGTGGCTGAAGCTGGAGTTTCCGGGGCTTCCCTTCTCTACCACAGAGTGGTCTTCAAATAGGCTACTGGAATTGATTTTGCTTAACTGTCATGTGAAGCAGCGCTGCATTCAGAATTTTGTTCTATTTAGCTTCTTCTCAGAAGCGATGCTCAGCATTTCCTTTGTTTGCATTACCTGCCAGGACTCCTGAAATTTAATCTTACAAGAATCTCCTGCAATTGCGTTGTTTACCTGGTCTAGCCTGAATCTGGCAGTAGTCCTCGTTTCCGCATTTTATAAATGTTTATGTACCAGCATCAACAAATACGTACGTGATTGTATATGTGTATTCTCAGAAACCATAACCGGTCTCCAGACAAAATAAAAACTTCTTTTTTTCTCAAAAAATATTTGAGAGACAAATTATTTTTTAGGAGCCATAATCTCTGTCAAATGTGATATAAATACACATTTGTTTTTAAAACATGTGTTTCTTGAAGAGATGGACAGTAATGAAGTAGAATTACTTAAGTACTGTACTTAAGTACAGTTTGAGTATCTGTACTTCACGTGAGTCCTTTTCACTTCACTGCATTTCTGTCCAGGTTCTTGTTACTTGTTCCCTTCAGTTCCGAAAGTGGGTGTTACTCTCTCACTGATCTAAAATGTGATTGGTTGTTTACAATTAATAAAAAGGCTTGTTTTCTTTTTCAATTCTGGTTGTTTCATTCTGTAACATTTGACCTTATACTTTATGCTACATCTTCTACAAACAAGTTGGATGCATTAAGTATTGTATGCATGGTGACAATAAATCAACAATGCAGTGAAATATGTACTTTTAATACTTAAGTATTTTTGGATGCAATTACTTCAGTACTTTTACTTAAGTGAAATTTTGACTGTATGACTTTCACTTGTAATGGAATAACATTTGACTAGTGGTATCTGGACTTTCACTTAAGTAATGAACTCGTATACTTAATCTTTATTTTTGTATATATTTTCGTATATTTTAGAACACGCTCTGCAATGTGTTGCCAGGCTGTGCGAATCATTTAAAATGAATCGCAATCTGTCAACACTGCTGTCGGTCGCGAACGTGTCGGTTCTTTGACTAAATTTGGGCTACAGATATAGAATATTAATAGACTGACAACAAACAATTAAATGCTTTTGTCACGGTGTCTTACTGTGTTTTCATCAGAAAAATACGTCTACCTGTATTACTGTACTGCCGCTTCGGCCGCATCGTGTGAACTGGGAACAGTTAATGCGGCGTACCCCTGTCTGTCTGTTTTTAAGAATCAAAGGAGACGATCTCCTTAGTGACACTTTTCTAGATTTTTTTTCCTTTTCTTGAATATTTCCTCTTGGTTGTGACAGGCGTTCATCATTAGCAACTGAAATGAAAAAAACTAGTCGCAAAATGAATAATCTAGTCGCATTAGTTAATCTAGTCGCATGGAGCCCTGCATTAGTTTTGACATTTTCCAGCGTTTCTCTGCAAATAACATAGTTTGCACAAAAGCAAGCTTGTAATTTTATTTCATTGAGTTGAAATATTCAATATTTATGTTTCAAACAAAAATATAAGTGTTCATGTGAAAGTTTGATCTAAGTTTTCAACATAGATAGAAGACTTGCTATACAGTAATATAAAAGGGCAGTTAAGAATATCTTAATTGTCCATGTTCAGCACAATTAGAACAATTTGAAAATAGATAGATAGGAAAACATGATTCGTCATAATTCACACATGATCTGTTTTATTTGTGGGCCTAAATACACGACATAAATAAACTGAGTAGATTTGGTCTGCTCAAATGCTACTTCGTTTTATAAAATCTATCCATGAGTTTGGTATAGTGTAAGATAAACTATGCTGTAAAAAATAACACACAATCTGATACACTGATATATAACAAGACAATTCAACAGCCAAGTGCTATTCTTAAGTTACGTTTAAAACTGTTCATTGCTCAGTATTGTATTACTGGTTACAAAATGGTTCAAAGGCGACTGTGCAAACTTGTTGGCAGTTGCTTTTGTTGATAGATAGCCATAATGAATGCTTGTACACCCAATAAAACAGCAGGAAATATTAGCTCTTGCTTGCAAACTCTTCTTAAAACTCATAAGGAGAGACCAGCACATGAACTCGGGCCAGGTGCTTGGCCTGGAACGTGCGGTCTGAGTACTCTGCCATGTCCACATCCACGCTGAGCTCTTGTGGCCCGAGCAACGGCTGGACCAGGATCAGTTCACCAGTCTGGCGGTCCGAGCGCTGCATGACAAAAATGCCCCTTGCATCCCCATCTCCAGCAATGCCAAACCGCAGGCTGTCTGGGCCAGAGCGGCCTGGAGCAGCAGCAGTCGCCATGCGGAACAGGGTGGCCGGGGTACGCAGGTTGGAGGGCAGTGAGAGGTAGTGGTAGGAGACTGTTTTTGGTGCCAGCAAGCAGGAACGACTCTCCACAGGGCAAGGGTTTCTCTCACACTGGCTGCAGAAGGAAAATGAGGTTTCAGTTAAAGAACAGTAACCTCCCCCCAAATATGCTCCAAGAACACTTTAATTTCATTTTAAACTCAGTTTAATGCATTACGCTCAAAGAAAATGTAAAGGTAAACCCGTGTTCACCACTTTTACCAAAGCGAAAAACAAGAGAAACACAGACAATCCACGGGGTGATATTCTGGTCTGCAGCTGCCACAGATGCTACAAACGGCCACTGGAGCTGTAGTTATTGGCCATGAATGAAATTAAATGTTAGTGGTGGGCCGTTATCGGCCTTAAAGTACTTTCTCATATGCAGTGAGCTAAAACAAATGCCCTTAACTGAGACGTCTTTAACGGAGTCTGATTAATAGTTTGCTTATATAATAAACAAGCATAGGAATGCCTCATTAGACAGAAAAATGTCTACAAATAACAGCAGTTGGCTGATCAGCGCAAGTGATTTAGTCTTGCCAGCTTTCACCACTACTGCTCTGCTCCTGCATAGTACAGACATGCCCTGCTTTGCAAGGTACTGTGGAAAAATAGACATTAGCAATATGTGAAGTTACTCAAAGTTCTAATAACCTGTGTTTTAATAACCTGTGTTCTAATAACCTGTGTTTTAATAACCTGTGGCAGTGACAAGGAAAAATGTACCAGATTATGTCCATACTGAAGCAATCAAAATACTTAGGACAATATCAAAACACTGCATGTTTGCCCAGGATGTTGTCGCATTGTGCCTTGGCATGCGTACTGGCACTCACAAAGACGAAGTCTTTACGTAGCTGATGTTTCCATGAGATCGTGGGCACTCTGGGTTCACGCACTGGAAGCCTCCTCCTGTGTTGACACAGGTGGTGCCACGGCTGCAGTTATGCTGTTGTGTAAGACACTCATCCACATCTGGAGGGACACAGACATGAGGGAGGTAGGGAGGGTGTAGAAACAAAGGTTTAAGGGGTGTCTGCTTCAGTCTGCTCATCTCATGCCCTCAGACACCCATGCCTTCAATATAAAGATCATGAAGAACACTGAATTATTATAGTATTATTAGAGTATTAGAGTATTATTAGAGTATTGAATTATTTTTCCACTCAAGACCCAACCCCCCCCCCCCCCCCCATTCATTCATAGGACTTCATGAATGGGCATTAAGGCAAAAGTATTGTGAAACCCAGTATTTACTTCACAATGCAATTCATTTAGATACTTAAGCATTTTGTACTCATGATGAATTATCATAATAGCTAGTCCAGGTGTCTTTTAGCTAACAGAATTAGCAAAATTAGCAGAAATAGCGTAGCGGTTTCCTCAAAGCGTGTTGAGCTTAAAAAGATGAGGTGGCTAGATTCATGTGACTTGAAGGAAGCCTTCACCCTTCCAATTTTAGAAATATCATATGACTGGGTCCTAGGTAGTGGGTGATATTAGAAATAATTAAGTTGGGGGAAAGAATGAACTGGTATTTCTCTTAATTCTGTTACCTACCAGACACTTGGACTAGCTACTTTGTTAATTAATTGTGATTACAATAATATTTCTCTCACACTGGATTCTGATTTATACCTCCACTCTCTTTTGTTTTAATCCAGTTCTTTAAATCAAGGCAAGTACAGTGTTGTCCACACTGGCGTCCCTTACCCTCGCAACTCCTGCCATCTGCAAGCAATTTATAACCACTGGGGCAGGAGCAGTGGTATGAGCCTGGAATGTTCACACACACATGGGCACACAGTAGCCCACTGCTGTCTGCTTTATACACTTCACACTCATTCACATCTGCAGAGAGACAGAGAGAGGCAGACAACAAATGACAACATGACCAAACTGTTTCATTCAAGTTCGATGGAAAGAAAACACAGAGAGAGACATTCAAGATATAAGAGAGATGGATGGGCAGGAAATGTTGAAAACATGAGTGAAAATGAAGAATGACTGATAGAATAAAGCCAAAGTCTGATATAAAAAAAATAAACCAAAAGTGAAATAATGAGAGCAGGGAAAGGATTTTAATGCTTTCCCTCCACTCATGTGTTCAGTCTGTCTGTGGCTCTCTAACAAAAGCATTTAACAGCTTACTGGCTGTCATGGGCCTTGACCTTGGAAAAATACAGCAAAGGAACATTGCACCAGGAACCCCAAAGCTGTGGCGACAGCTAGTAGCTAGCTCATAACAGAAGCTTCTATCCCACCAATTAACATTATGCAAAATAAAATTGAGTGGCGCAAACATTTTCACAAGCGGTATAAGTTACACCAGAGTACAACCCATTACTGTTTGCTAAGCATTGCATAAACACTGCAGTGAGAAAATCTACAGGAGGACACATCAGTTTGCTATTCAACAAAAATACCTAAAATACAGAACAAATAACTAAAATGTGTCTCTTGCTTTGCCCACAGAAACAATAATAACCAACATCAATTTACACAAGCATCAATTTAAAATATGTACTTATTTACACATTTAAATATGTACTTATCAGAAAACCTTATTGATCCCAGAGGAAATGATGGCATTTATCTAATGCTATATACAGTGGTGCCTGAAAATATGTAATATTGGAACAATAAATAAATGAATAAATAAATATTTTTGTCTCATTTATTTAACTTGGTTATCTTTATGCACTTTGAGGACTGTTTCAGGTCATATTTATGCAGAAATGTGTACAATTCTAAAGGCTTCACGAACTTTCAAACACCATAATATGCTTCGCTAATTTTATGCAAAAAAAAAACAAGGTGTACTTACGCACTTCCAGTCCTTAAATCCACGTTTATCTCTAAAATGCTGGCGACATCTCTGCAAACGCCTTACTGGATCCATGTATACTTTTCACATACCAGCATGAGATTTACTGCAGGTTTAGTGCAGTTTAACTTACTGAAAGTGGCTCAGTAGGGAAAGGTACTTAGCAAACACTTATGAGTATTTGGTACACTGGAATTTTAATTGATTGCGAATGTCAAAAATGAATTTTGAATATGCAAGAATATGTACTTAGGGAGTGAATTTTCATTTGTGTTTTGTTCTATTAGTTCATAAGATTTTGACATAAAAAAATAAATCAGTCACTTTGTGTGGGCCTGTAACAACAATGGGTGAGCCTAGGCTTACAGGATCCATTAAACCACTGCCACCACAGTTCAAGACTTCACTAGTTCCTTCTGTAGGACAGATTGAAGCTGGTTAGTACAGTTTGAGGTAGGCATTACCCTGGCAGATGCTGCTGTCTGAGGTGCCACTCATATGGAAGCCAGGGTCACAGCTGCAGTGCTGTGCTTGATCCACTTTAGCACAACGTGGCTTTCGGCTGAAGGCTGGATCGTTCACTACACTCCACTCTGGAGGAGCTGAGTGTAAGAGGGTGGGTGAGAGAGACACCACTGACACACACATACACAAATACTCATTTTTATTTTTTTCATTCCATATTTTCTTAACTGCGGAACATGCTGCTACTCAAATATGTTCTGTCAACTCAGATCCTTACTGTATATT
>JBBJLR010000153.1:8782959-8794624 GCA_037577145.1 Brachypetersius gabonensis
TGACTTGCTGGTTGAATAAAATCAACTTTAAGTGAAAATTTGCCTGGGGTATGAATAATTTCGAGGCTCACTGTACAAATAAACGTCAATGTCCATTTCATACATACTGCACAAATACAACAGTTTCTAACACACATTCTTTCTAGAGCACTATTAGAAGGCTATTTTAGGACACAGCCACTGATAGATTTAACCACACCTAATTCTACATGACAGTTTCGAGATGAAAGTGCTGACAAAATATAGGTTTAACTGGTAGGTTGGAAAGCCTAACTTGGAAATGTACAACCTTTATATTATGTTGAAATTATTATGGTTTAATAACAATAATAGGGAACCAATTATTATGGTTTAGGCATAGAACCTTTCTATTAGGTTGAAACAAGTTCGTGAAATGTTCTTTGCTCTCTGCACATCCTCCTTACACAAACCCTTATTGGCGAGGCTCTTTGGCATCCAGAGAACCTTGTTTGGCACCGTAATATTTTTTAAAACGTCTTGAGATTTTTAAGCATCTGAAATAACTACCGTAGGAATGTTAACAAGAATTACCTAAAGGCCCGAACTAGCTGAAAATAAATATATAAAAAGAATCAAAGCTTGTTTCAAAGCTTGTAGAAATAAGGTCAGACCTTTTGTTCATTATGAAGAAATCACTTGTCAAGCCATTAACCTGCAGGGCCAAAATATAAACTGAGGTGAGTTTGCCTTTTTGGTCACCTCCACCTGCTGGTCAGCCACAGAGCACAGGGGAACACATTCAGCAATGATGAGCACCGTCTTAATCAGGGTGACCTGGAACAAGCTTAAATTGAGACATAGCTCATTAATGGAAGACAGCAGTGAGACACAGATCCACCAGGCAGTGTGAGAAAATAATTAAAAGCATGACAAGTCCTTGTGGGTTTCCATTACGGATGTAATTAGCACTCATGGCACCAGTCTGGCTGACCACACACATGACCCCTCCACCACGTCTCCCCATTTAAAGTAGGGCTACAGAGAGAAGGCCAAAGAGAGCAGCTCCTACACTCTCCCATTCACTGCAGGCATGGACAGCATTTTAAACAGTAGGATTTCTTTTTCTTCTAAAGCTCGGGTCAAATGAAAGGACAGCGTGGGCAGGTCACAACATCCCACGGTGCTGGAGCAGTAGAGGTAAAAGGCTTAGTTTAAAGAGAGATTACAAAGTACAACATGATTATTATCATGTCATAACTGTCACAAGAAAACCGTATAACTTTATTTTTTTTGTTTTTACAGACAAATGCATTTAGGAGCATTGCCTACTCAGCTATCAAGCTGCAGACCACCAAGACTCACAGAGTGGGTTCACCAAGTGCTAAAGGCTGGAGTGTGTTACCACTGTGGAATCACTCACTACAGAGATCCAAACATGTTCGAATTAGGAGGGGTACTGGGGGAGACTAAAGTCCCCCCCCACACTTTGATCAAAACCCAGACCCCCCCCCCCCCCCCCACACACACACACACAAAGGGACAAAAATAGCAGTTTGGAGGGGGTTCTTAACAGCGTTATGAAGGCAGCCCCCCCAATTATGGAGGCATAATTCACACTCTGGTTCCAAAGCACCCCTGGAAGACAGATCAGCACAAGAACTGTGCATGAAGAGCTTTATGAAATGGGTTTCCATTACTGAGCATCCACAAACAAGCCTAAGGTCACTATGGGCAATGCCAAGCCAATGCACAAAACAAGGTACAGGTCTAGGCCTTCTTGTCCAGCATCAGCACCTGGTCAAATTCTCACAAGAGCACAGGCTGATATCGCAGCAGTGAAGGATGGTGGTGGAGGTGGTGGTGGTGTAACTAGATTCCACAGCACCCTTTTTCATTTTTAAGGGTGCAGATAGATGTACACAAACAGGATGGGTGTAAAGTGCAGAGACAACACTGACTGAAGCATCAACACTCTGGTGTGTGGGATGTGAGACCTTTCCAGTTAAAGTAGCTTGGCCACATTAAGCAGCAAGACACACCAGACTCTGGCGATAGACATAAACCTGGCTTGAAAGACAAGGGACAAAGTAGAATGTGAGGAGGGCCTACAGAGTCTCATGGTAGTTGGTAGAAAAGGTTTCCTAGAGATGTAGAGAGGGACATCTGGCAAAAATAAAGAGTACAATATTAATAACATCCGACCTTAGCGAGGGAATCTGGAAAGATGACTAGCTGAATTAACAGCTGACTAATGGAGCCTAATATTCTTTCATGTTTACATTTTACTTTCTTTTCTACTTTGTTTAATGTAAACTACGCTTGGTTTCCAATGTCCTGAGGAATCATTTCTCCATACAGCTTGAAGAAATGGCCATAAAGCTAATGGACATATGAGTAAAAAAATACTCCTCACTGAAAAAAGACTTATTTCTTTCCACATTCCTCATTTTGTCATTTAATCACAGCCTGCTTTATGCATGAAGCCGATAAGAGTGACTATAGATCTTTGAAGGAAGCCAAGCCACAAACAGGAGGAAGGAGGTCTTAACCTCAGACTCCATTTACTCTCTGCTAGACAATGATATTGCTTTACTGATTGAAAAAAAATATACTGAGGAGAAAAAAAAGAGATTTATTTTTGCATAATATTGATGGGTGCTCAGTTGAAAGCCAGTTATAAAGATAGACTGAAAAAAAAAAAAAAAAGAGGGTTTGAACAGTGTAATTCAACGGAACTGAAGTATGGATTCAGAGGGGCTTGTGTGTGTGTGTGTGTGTGTGTGTGTGTGTGTGTGTGCATGGTAGGGTTTAATTAAAACTCATTATTCGCCTAATCTTGCCCTCACTCACAGCTGTAGAGGAGCTGCTATATGGAGCTTTTCACACAGCATTCACATGAGGTTCTGTGCTCTTGATGACTTCTTGGTTCCTCATAGATGTGTGGAAAGTGGTTAGTCAACTGAAAACAATGTATAGCTTAATCATGTTAATTGCAGTTTTATTGCAGTTTGGGGTGTTTTTTAAGCTCCTAGAACAGTGATGGTCTTAACACACATTTAACATGTGAATGCACGAGCACTATAAGCCAAAAAGCACAGTAGCATCATGTTTATTTTACAGATGATTTCTTTTAAGTAATCAAGAGCATTTTGTCAGTCGACCCTCAATCAGTGAATCGTTCTAGAGCCAAGCCCAGGGCTTTACACACCTGGATGGACCTGAAAGCTTTTTGGTTTATTAACCATTTATCAAATCCTCTCCACACTGAAGTGTTTTGAAGCCAGCAACGGGGGAGAGCAGGAGAGGTATTAGTTAAGCTACATTAAATTTGGTCTGCGTCAAATACTTATCCAGGATAGAGGAGTATGTCTATGCTCAGCATACTTGTTATCTGAAGCACTCCAGCATCAAATCGCTTTTTAATTTAATTAGATTAGCAACAGTGGCAGCATTTGCTTCCCCACAAACCATGCAAAATGCGTGAGTCCCTTTCTATTTCAGCATGACTGTGCCCCTGTGCACAAAGCAAGGTCTATAAAGACATGAGCTTGATGTGGAAGAACTTGACTGGACCATCCAGAGCCCTGACCTCAAACCCATCCAACGCCTTGGAGATTGTGAGCCAGGTCTTCTCATCCAACATCAGTAATGTTCTACAGAGTGAATGGGCACATATTTCCACAGAAACACTCCAACATCTTGTAGAAAGAAACGTGGAAGCTGTTCTAGCTGCTAAAGGGACCAACTCCATAAAAAGGTGATGTATTTGAATGTAATGTCATTAAAGTCCTTGTTGGTGAAACGGTCATGAGTCCCAATACTTTTGTCCATACTGTGTATTTTAGTGATCCTCAAAAAAGAAAAAAAAGAAAGAAAAGTCTAATGAGAAGGAGGAGCTGGACAGCTGCTTGGTCCTCACACAAAGAAGACACACTCGTGGCTGTGGTTCCTACAGTCAAAGACTTAACTTGACATGAGGTACAAATCAAAACCAATGTTACCAGTTCATTTTATGACCCAGCACTTTGACCAAAGATTTTGACAGAACAAGAGGCCAGACAAACTCAAACTTCTGCAAAGCCGGTGGCCTAGTGTTAATGAATCCCAGGACTGCTCCCCGGGTGATGTGTTCCTGGCTGCCCGCTGCTTCACTTGGTGAATGGTTTAAACCCAGAGAAGAATTTTGAGGTGTTCACCCTGTGTGCTGTGCTGTGGTGTGTTCAGGTATGACTAATGGACACTTTACACGTACATGGAAGTGCTAACTCCTTCTAGCAAACATACATATTCACTCACAACTGGGAAAAAATCAGAAACTGAAAACAATGTACAGGCCTTTTTATCCCCCCTTTCAAAATTCAAATGGAATGCAGTCATAATTCAGGTCAGAGCTGAAATGATGTCTATGTTAATGTGATGCGCTGATTTTTTTGCAGTTACGTCTGAAAGGACTTTAATTTCACAGCCACCTTAAAAAACACATTATGCATTTACGGCAACCCATGCTGCACTGTTAGCATTTTTCCACTTTGTATTATGAAATCCTACATTCTTCATGCATCACACCTTACCAATGGAAGCATTTTGGACCACCCCAAATTTTAACTTCAGCTGAAAACTGATATTTAATGGGGGCTTTTAAAATAGGTATGAGATGACAGGGCAGCCTTTCATGCTTTTCGTTTGAACCGCACTGATTCAGAAGCACTTTTATGTTCAGGTCAGTGTGTAGGTGTGGAGAGTTACTTCTGAATTTTGCCCAGAATCTGTGCCAAGCTGAGACGAAAGGCAGCAGGCGCCCTCTAGCTGAGTTGCTGTTCAACACAGCTGCCATCCACCTGCTCCTCTCTAGATGCACTAAAACTGCTTTTTCATATCAGTGTTTATATAATGACTAACTCTGATGTGATCGTTTTTCCCTTCAGTCATTCTTCATATTGTGTTCTTTGTTTAAATTTGCTTGACCTTTATGTAGGGTCTAATCGACTGTCAGTGCCATATTGCTGTTTGTCTTCAAATGACAATCTGTAGCCCAGTGCTCAAGAGAGCTGTCTGTGGGTTGGGGGATCAGGATGGATGGAGGGAGTAGATGTGTATGCAGTTCGCTGAGAGTCTCCAAAATAATGGAAACTTGGACATTTTGATGCTGTAGAGACTGTTTGATTCTCAGCCCCCATTTGAATATGTAAATGCACCAAAATGTATAAGTCGGTGGAAATGCCCCAGAAGATAAAAACGAGGTAAAACTATTGTCATTTCTCTCTCTTGCTGTGTGTGTGTGTGTGTGTGTGTGTGTGTGTACTTGTATTAATATTTTTGTGGGCACCCACATATCCTCATGAGTAAAAGTGGAGCCATTTTGCTGGAAAGTTGATATTTTCTGTTTCTATTTTCTATTTCCATCTCATTATTTTATGGGGAAAAAAATCATTATTTAAGTGATTGCGGTTAAGGTAAAGTTTACAGTAGGTTTATTATTGTGCTGTATTACTATAGTATTAGTGTTGCTTTATTTTGGAACTTTTGTAAAATAGCACTAAAGTACTACTGTACTATTACTCTACTGTTAATATAGTATTATTAGTAGTATTAGTAGTATTATTTTTTAATTACTGTAAAATTACTGTAGCATTATTGCAGTACTTCTGTCAAATTACTCTACTATTACTACAGTATTTCAGTTGTATTGCTGTAGTATTAACGTAGTATCACTTTACTGTTATTGTAGTATTGTTGTAACATTTATACCAGATTGTACGAGTCAATGGAAGTCCGTGCAAGAATACTGGACTGTGTTTGTGTGTGAGTGTGTGCGTGCGTGCGTGCGTGTGTGTGTGTCTGAGTGCGCGCGCGTAGCCCAGGAGTCCCCCGCCATTAGTGTGTGTGTATGTGTGCGTGCGTGTGTGTGACATCACTATTTGTGAGCGCTTCTCCAGTCGCTCTCTCCCTCTCTCTGAACTTTTCCCTGGCTTGTGATGCGCGCGCGGACCCCCTCATCCCCTCACATCTTCATCATCATCAGCAGCAGCAACAGCACCCCCCTGTAACGGTCCCCGTGGTGTCCAGAGTGGGACCTGAGCAGGGCTGAGCCATGCGCCTTGCGACCCGGTCCGCGCCCGCGCGCACCCATCCGCCGAGCGTGGAAAGGAGCAGCTCGCAGTGATGAAGTTCGGGAAGAGCGTGTGGATCATCAACGTGGGCGGCGCGCGGTACGCGTTTCCTCAGGACGTGATGAAGGACTTTCCGCTGCGGAGACTGAGCCGCCTGCACGGCTGCGCGTCCGAGCGCGAGGTGCTGGAGTTGTGCGACGACTATGACCGCGAGAGCAACGAATTCTTCTTCGACCGGCACGCTGAGGCGTTCGGGTTCCTCCTGCTGTACGCGCAGCACGGCACGCTCCGATTCGCCCCGCACATGTGCGAGCTGTCCTTCTACAACGAGATGCTGTACTGGGGGTTGGAGAGCTCGCAGCTGGAGTTCTGCTGCCAGCGCCGCCTGGACGAGCGCATGTCCGACACGTACACGCGCTTCAGCGAGGAGGACCACGGGTGCGACGAACCCGAGCTGCCGCGCGCGCGCCGCGACGCCAAGTGGCTCGAGCGGATGCGCCGCACCTTCGAGGAGCCCACCTCGTCCGTGGCCGCGCAGATCCTGGCCTCGGTCTCGGTCATCTTCGTTATCGTGTCCATGGTGATGCTGTGCGCCAGCACGCTGCCCGACTGGAAGACGGCCGAGAGCAACGTGGTGGAGGAGCACAGGTACACGGAGAGTTTAGAAAAGGACGAGTACAGGTACAGCGACCGTTCGTAGGACAGAGTGTTTATGGAAGGAGTGTGCGGTGTGTACAGGAAGAGTGCAGGTACACGGAGTGTCTGGAACAGGTCTTTGTCATTTTGGGCCCACGCGTAGAACCCTGTGCCTCAATGCGTTTACCTTAATGGAAATGCGCACAACACGATCCAAAAATTCCACTGTAACTCTGTTTAAATCCCAATTCAAGTTATTACAAACAAACAAACACACACACACACACACACACACACACACACACACACACATAAAACATATGTATAAAAATATATAAAACATTGATGATAATTTTGAATTAAATCCTTTGAGGAAAATGCTACAGAGTTAGGGGGCACTAGGGGGAGGGGTGACTAACAGAATAAAGGCTACATCCTATTGACATTGTATATAACTCTAGTTTATAATTATTGTCAATGTTAATAACATTGTAATTATATTATTTTTGGTTTTTGTTCAGAAGAGAAGTGCAAGTGTTTAGAAAAGAAGGAGTAAAACAGCCAAGCAGGAGCAAGTGCTTAGATGAGAAGAAGTAAAGCATTAAGACAAGGAGAAGTAGTGTTTGAACAAGAATGAGTAAAATGCTTAGGAGAAGTGTTTAGATGAGGAGGAGGAGTATTAGGACAAGTTAAGTGTTTAAGAAGGAGTGAAGCATTTGGGCGAGGAGGAATAAAGTGTTTGGATGAGGAGGAATAAAGTGTTTAAATGAGGAAGAGGAAAGTGTTTAGATGAGGAAGAGTAAAGTGTTTAGATGAGGAGGAATAAAGTGTTTGGATGAGGAGGAGTAAAGTGATGAGGAGGAATAATGTGTTTAAATGAGGAAGAGGAAAGTGTTTAGATGAGGAGGAATAATGTCTTTAGATGAGGAGGAATAATGTCTTTAAATGAGGAGGAATAATGTGTTTTAGATGAGGAGGAATAATGTCTTTAGATGAGGAGGAATAATGTCTTTAGATGAGGAAGAGTAAAGTATTTAGATGAGGAAGAGTAAGAGAAGAGTATAGAGTGTATAGAGTGTTTATAGTAGGTACACAGGGATATAGAGTGTACAGAGAAGTGGGGGGGGGGGGGGGGTAAAATAGTGGATGTTTAAAGGAGTAGAGTGTAGTGTTCAGAGGAAGAATCTTGAGTATGGAGTGTCTAGAGGAGTCATCTTGAATGCCCAGGAGAAGATTCAAATATGGCAAGCCATCAGGTAATAAAACAAAATATTAAATTATTTCCCATCTTAGTGGATTCTGACTACTTGAGCAAATGGAAATATAATAAAAGGTGAACTAGATTTACAACATGAGCTTTAATAAGAGATTAAGTATGGCTTTGACACTTAGAGATTAAAACATACATCTCTATAACATGTGATGTGAATTATGACCAAATGACCCATTCATGTGTAATGTTTTGTTGTGTCACACTTTTTATATGTCTGTCTTTCGTCCTCAAGCATAAAATACATTCCAAAAGAAAGGTACGCTGTAAAGAGTAAATGGTACTTCCTGTAATATTTCCAACCAAGCTCATCGTTTTAAGTAAAAATGTGTATAGAGTAAAACATGAAAATGCTGTCCATTGCAAATTTATGCTAACTTTACAGTCTCATTGTGTCGACTGGGCAATTACGCGCTCACAGAGCAAATCAGGTGGAAACGGCCTCTCTCCAAGGTACTGAAGCGTCAATAAGTTCCAACTTCACTTTCCATTATTTTTCTACTAGCTCACAGATTAAATCAGTGGGCACTGAATAGGCAGAAATTCTTATTGCATAGTAAGGTAGACATCAATTTCTATTAAGGTGTTAACAAATCTTGGACTACTGGAGGTAAATGCATGAGTAACATGAATAATTAGTTGTCAGGTATTGATACCCTTTCCTGTAACATCTCTGCAGTGGTGTCTTTTTAACCTCTATGTCTGTCTGTCTTGTATCTACACTGCCCCGTGGACTGTTCTGAAGGTACTGGTACCTGAGGAGCGCCCAGCCATGTGTGTGTGTGTGTGTGTGTGTGTGTGGGTGTGTGCGGGTGTGAGTCTTAAGCATAACTTGTTTCGGTGAAATGTCAGGTTTATCATGTATTCACACATGATGTGACTGATATATGACAGGTAACATTACCGAAACACTCAACATTTTCCAGAATGTTTCAGCTTTTATTCAGCACCTTAACAGTAAGCATTTTCTTTGATAAAATATGGACCGTCTGTCCTTTTGACGTCGCCATTAGTTCCACACCACTTGTCCCTTGAAAACCTTAGTTTGGATTTGACATGTTTTAAAAAATGGCACTCAGTCCTGTCTCATAATTTGAGGAAGTGGCACAATTTGTGTGGCATTTAAATTCAAGTGGATGTGAAACAGTCGCTCTGCAATCACATTTTTAGAAAGCTGCATTTAAAGAAACAGAAACTTTGCACACATCATACTTTCCTGTCTTTTATGTTGCCATCTCTTGATGTATGCCTCCTTTTCAGGATGCCCAGCATAGCTATGGCCTTATTAAAAAAGCAATTTATAATGTGAATATTAATAGCTATTAATAAATAACCATCAACTCCAAGCATTTTCAGAGAAGCAGAAGGTTTCAAACAAAAGTCCTTCATCAGCTGTGTGAGCAAAGTGCATCGTAAACAAAGTGGAGCACTTCACTTGCCCAGCTGACAAAGGACTTTAATCCGAAATGCTCTTTGTTTCTGGAAACTTTGTGTACTACACTGCCATCCAGCATTTTTCAGTAAAGTGCACTGCAGCCACTCCGAGAACCTACTTAATATCATCGCTCTCATGAAAAAGCCTCTTGACTGGAAAAGTCCAGTGTTAATATTAGCAGATTTTGTTATTGGACCATTTCAGTTGACTGTTAATGAAATATTGATGCAATATAAAAAGAGCTGCCATTTTCAAAAGTTTCAAAACAAATAGAAAATGACAAATTTATGAAGTTATGAAAAAGTTATGAGGTTTTGAAATGATAGTGACAATATTAATAACAGCAACAGAGACATTAGCATGAAATATTAATACATTTGACTAAAGCCCTTATTTGTGACTGGGCCCTGAATTGGACTTGATTAGATTTGGTGGCTTTTTCTTCTTATTTATTTTTTAAAACTCTAGCAGGCCTAGCAACAAAATTCCTTCATTTTAAGGCCTTTTGCATTCTTATTAATGCCCCTGTACATAAAAAAATGAAATAAGCTTTTCATAAATGATGTGGATGATAACTTTCCATTACAACAGATTAGAAACTAAAAGATTGGCCTTCTTCAATCAGCATTGTCCAAGATTGATGAAAAGGGATAGAAGTGCCAAAAAAAATGTTGCTAGGCCTCACAGGGTTTTTAGGTGCATGCATGGTTAATGTTGTAGAGTAGTTCTTACAAGATAATAAGTCAATTTCACACCTAAATTAACTTGCCTGTATATTATGTGAATAATAAATTGAGGATTAGTAATTGGCTATTTAGAGTGCAATTTTGGAAACTGATTATCACTGCTGTATTTTGAAGCAGCACAGAAGGTTGATCCATAGTCACTCTTAAAGCATATTAAGGAGATGACACACTTTTTTTTTAAATCTCTCTCAAGAGGCAGGTACTTTTAATTGGACTGCTGATTCTCATTTGATTCATTTGGCTCCACTTATTATTGGACATAGATCATGCTGCTTGTCAGTGCAATTTCATGCTGAGCTGAATGGATGCTTCCATTTCTCTTAATAGCTCTCTCCGTTTCTCCCCTATAACTGTGCTTCTGCTCAGGATCATCGAAGCGGTGTGCATCGGCTGGTTCACCGCGGAGTGCATTGTGCGCTTCATTGTGTCCCGTGACAAGTGCGAGTTTGTGCGGCGGCCGCTGAACATCATCGACCTGCTGGCCATAACGCCGTACTACATCTCAGTAACCATGACGGTCCTGACCGGCGAGAACTCTCAGCTGCAGCGGGCCGGTGTGACTCTGCGCGTGTTGCGCATGATGCGCATTTTTTGGGTCATCAAACTGGCGCGCCACTTCCTAGGTCTGCAGACGCTGGGGCTGACGCTGCGACGCTGCTACCGCGAGATGGTCATGCTGCTCGTCTTCATTTGCGTGGCTATGGCCATCTTTGGTGCCCTGGCTCAGCTGCTGGAGCATGGACTGGACCTCAAGTCTGGGAACGAGGAGTATGCCAGCATCCCCGCCGCCTGCTGGTGGGTTATTATCTCCATGACGACTGTCGGCTATGGAGACATGTACCCCATCACCGTGCCGGGGCGTGTGCTGGGCGGCCTGTGCGTTGTGAGTGGAATTGTCCTCCTGGCACTGCCCATTACCTTCATCTACCACAGTTTCGTGCAGTGCTACCACGAACTCAAGTTCCGCTCCGCACGCTGCACCAGGAGCCTCTCGGTTGAGTTCCTCAACTGACCAAAATCTCTCACAGACAATGTCCTTTGCAGTGGGCCTGCTTCTTGCCTTCACTCAGAAGCTCAGTCGGTCCTCTCGATCTAGTGATCTGATCTCTGCTCTCAGGTAGAGCTGAAGGGAGTTTGGTCTAAACACATGTATCTGGGTTTAACATCTGGGCTACCTCAAACTCAGTCCATCGAGGAGCCAAGTGTCTACAGGTATTAAATCCAGCCCTGCGTCACATCTTCTGATTTCTCACAGGCACTCTCAACCTAACCCCTTAAACTCTAGGCTTATTATTCTGATAATAATTCTAGGTCTTAAAATAGCTATTGCTTATTTATGTACTACTACACTATAAAGTATAAAGGTACAGTATTGGTGATTTTAACTCTTTGAAGGAGGTTTTTCAATTGCCTAGGTTTGTAATTGTAACGGGATGGTGGTGGCCTAGTGGTAGGATACTTGCCTCCGGACCAAAAGGTTACAGGTTCGAATCCTACCTCCAGCACA
>JBBJLR010000153.1:8821951-8832366 GCA_037577145.1 Brachypetersius gabonensis
AGAGAGAGAGAGAGAGAGAAAGAGAGATAGATAGAGAGAGAGAGAGAGAGAGAGAGAGAGAGAGAGAGAGCGAGAGAGAAAGGGAGGGAGGGAGAGCAGGAGGGAGGGACAGAGACATAGACAGAGAGATAGAGTGAGAGTGAGAGAGAGAGAGTGAGAGAGAGAGAGAGAGAGAGAGAGAGAGACAGAGACACAGACAGAGGGCGTGGGCATTAATCACTGTCAGGTCCAGGTTTTTAGTGTCAGGCAAGGATTACTCAGAACTGCTACTGCTTGTTTCCACTGTATTGTGTTACAAACGTGAGAAGAAAACAAGAAGAAATATTTTTGAGGTATAAAAGCTGAAGCGGATTAAGGCACACAAACGAGCTGTAAGCCTTGTTTATTATAATTATGTATTTATTCGTCTAATGCATGACCTCTCTATGACACAATGATGCTGCTCGGTCATGGGAAAAGAGCCTACAAGAACACTAATAGGTGTGGACCTGAGTTTGCACCTAAAATAAACAGATGGAATGAAAGATACAGTAGCAACATAAACAATACACGCATTTGTTACACTATATTTGGAAACAGAGAAAACAGCTTAATTTTTGTATGTGTGTGTGTGTGTGTGTGTATGTGTGTGTGTGTGTGTGTGTTACCCTGCCATCCTTGTCCACTCCTGCAATCTGTCCTGTGGCAATGCGGATCTTATCTGGATGAACAGCAAGACTGGTAGAAAAAACAAAAACAAAATAGTCACATGGCAGGTACATTCGGGGGCATCAAACTTAGCTATAGAAATAACCTTAGTTACTAAACGCAATCAGTTTCATGATGAATATCCATACAGGTCACTGCTAAGACATTATTGTGAGCTGTTCTGACTTCGGTGAGTTAAGATGTCTATAGATCACCCACTGGATGGGTTGTCAGTAGAAATCCTGGCATGTTCTTAACATCAACACTTGTACTAAAGATGAGAAGAGATCACTGTCAGAGCACTACTACCTCAACAGCTAATGTTTTCAATGGCAGCCATTTTGGTCTCGTTTCCACCTTACATTGCTTGCCTCAAAGGGGAACGAGTTCATTTTCAAATGGTTGGCAGAGAGAGAATGCAATCAATTTACTGATGTATTATGTTCCATTCTCTCCCTGTGATTCAGTGCATGCATGTGCACGATGGAACTATATTTTATATTTCAGACCCAACAGGACCTCCTGACTATTCGTCTTGGGTTCAGAGCAGTTGGACATCAATTGTCAAATATTTGCTAAGCTCAAGTTGGATTCAAATTTCACATTCAAGAGTCGCATATTCAGAATCAGAAACTTTACTGTGAAACTTAAATCCGACCTGAGCCCAACAAACATTCACATTTCACATTCAAGTGTCTCATAATCATAATCAGAAAACATGGATTCTGGAAAAAATTTCGTATAACCCATATTCTTTTAACAGGTCTGTATTAACAAGATTTCTTTATGGTGGTAAGCCATTATTTATGTTGTTGGCCATGAGGTCCATAAGAACAGTGCGGTTTATATGAGGTTCAGAATAACGAAGATGTTGTTTAGAGGTATTGATCAATAAATAGATTTCTTAGCATTTAAACTTTTTTAAAGTAGCTTATTACAACTATTAAGTATTATACAGTCTCCAGAAACTTGTAGGGCTCAGGTAAGACTAGGGGTTTTTGGTTGGGCTATGTTCGGGTTTGCCTTATTTGAGCTTTGCCTTATAAGATACAGTAGCAACATAAACAATACATGCATTTGTTACACTATATATTTGGAAACAGAGAAAACTTAATTTGTGTGTGTGTGTGTGTGTGTGTGTGTGTGTGTGTGTGTGTGTGTGTGTAAGAGTGAGACTCACCATTTAACACAGTCAGTGTGTCCTAAGTAGTGCCGCTGTGTCCGCTCATCATAGTTGAAGAGTACGACCACTGAGGCAATGAAGTAGACTATCTCCCCTGTAGGTAACAGGTAAATGTTTGCCCTGCTGTCTCGCCCCCTATAGCCATACCTGTCCTACTGAGTTAAGGAAAATAAAAAAAAACATATGACAATACAGTAGAATAAAACAAACTCTTCAATAAAGAAGAGGAGGGATATGAAGTGCCAACTGCTTTAATTGTTTAAACGACATGGGCAGCTGGTGGCTTAGTGGGTAGGAAGTTGCCCCTGCAATCAGAAGGTTGTGGGTTCAAATCTCAGGGCTGCTAGTGGCACCACTGAGCAAGGTACCGGCCCCACACACTGCTCCCCTGGTGCCGCATTGGTTGTAGCCCACTGCTTCACTTGGTGAATGGGTTAAATGTAGAGAAAGAATTTCACATTGTTCACACTGTGTGCTGTGGTGTCACTACTTCACAGGTTTAATATTCAGTTAATTATTTATAATTATTGTTCAGTAACAACAACAAATTATTTTAACTACTATGCAAGTTGGGTAGTTGAGGAAAATGGGTCTTTACAGATAAAGAGGTTAATAGTGACAGCTGTAAAAGTACAGAACAAGACTCCAGAAAGGATACACCCACTCCAGTTTGAGTCTCTCGGGGGGAAGCTCAGTTCTAACATCATCGTAGTTCTCCACATCAGATGGGATGAACATGGTGATGGGTCTTCCTCGCATGAACATTTTAATGTAGTCTCCCTCTGTGGAAAAGTTAGAGATGAGCAATCAAGGTGGCCCTTACTCTTATGTACTACACACTGATGAGCTTAATGTGTTACATATGCTTAGATTTTCTTAATTGTGATGTTTATCTTCAGGACAGTGAAGGACACCTAGTGCATTAAATCCTGAGCACAAAGGTAGGCTTTAAATGTTTTCCTTTTTTTAAGTCTTAAAAGGGCACAAAGTGCTTTAAACAGTCTCTAAATTACACTCTTGTGAGAGTTAGCTAAGTTCACATGCCCTTAACTCATTCTAAAATCCAAGCAAGTCAAAAAGAGACAGAGAAATTTAGTGCCGTGCAGAAGGGCAAAAAGCAGTGAGTTGGTTGCCCAAACTGGGCTGGAATTAAAAAGACGGGAAGGCAGAAGCATGAGGAAAGAAATAACAAAACAGACAGACTGTAGTGGAGGAGGAGTGAGGCTGTATGAGCTTAAGGGTGTTATATGGTTTTCTCTTCTCTCCCATTTCTTTCTGTTGTGTGTGTTTTTTTTCTTTTCAGGCTGAAACGGTGCTTCTACCCTACTGGAATATAAACAGTCCTTCCCTCAAATTGACGCCGACTTCCTTTGAAAGCCATTAAAACGAACAGTCTCCGGTCTACCAGACTAACACTTACACAAAGTATCTGTAAGCATTGCCAGCGTGTTTAAGGTAATATTGCAGAAAGTCCTGTATGAGGAGCTTACTGACTTTGTCACAGGGTTGACTTGCATCATCACGTTTCTCTGACTAATCAGGTTTCAGTGGCTAACAAACCTCTTTTAAAGCAGACAAAAGGATATGCACAAGGGAGGTGTTCTTTATCCATAAGCACCTACCGCCTAGAGGGAAATCCACTTACAATCTATTCACCAAAGAAAGATGGAGAGGCAGAGAAATTGTACTGAACCATGCCAAGGTTGAAGGACAGACAGAAAAAAAAGAAGGAAGTTCGTTGATCTTTCTCCTTGATCAACATACTATTAAGGGAGGCCATTAGGTGCTTGAATCATTTTTGGTCTGTGTTAAATTTAGCCATACTAAAAAAACAAAATTATTGAATAAGGAAACTAAGCAAGAGCTGCAGCCAGAAGCGGGAGGCGGTGAGCGGACGCTCGTTTTGACGGCTGCCTCTGCCCCGCAGGGTCGGAGAGCTTACCTTGACTGTTTTTCTCACGAGTTGACATTTTGGCTGGTTATGGGACAGAAATAAAAGCTCTCAAAACAAACACAGGATGATACAGACCAGGAAGAAAACAGCTATAATGATTTGACAACCACAGACTGACTGACAACAGTTATTATAAGACAGGTAGGGCCAGGAAGGAGGGGTTGGTGTTAACAAAAGAGAGAAAGTGAACTTTACCTTGACTGATAACTGGATCTCGGTGTCTGAGAACAAAAAGAGCAACATTTTTTAAAACACAAGGATGACTTATGAAAGCAAAGAACTTCTCTGAAATGGTGACACCAAAAGGAACCAGACAGATAGTACTCATGTAATACTAACTTCTCTGCATTCTTCACAACTTTGGCAAGCAGTTTGGAGGTGGAGGCGGCTTTGACCAGCTTGTTCCTGCTCTCTTCTCCGCTGTCCCATGTGCTGCTCTGAGAGCGCTCCATTCCTCCACCCCTCTTCGCGCTGTGACCCCTGATGAGAACAAAAAGCACACTAGTGTCTCATTCGTGGGACAACAAGAGGAAGCAGAAACGCTGATTACAGTTCGAGAAGATGAGAGGAGAGGGAAGAGTTGGCATTTGGTGGAGAGACATGAGGCTGGAGACATGCTCCATTCAAACCTATATCTTAAGGATTTAATGACTTAGGAACAAACCATTACTTGGAATATATAATATACATATACAAATAATGTAACTTTGCCAGATTCACTAGCCTATTGCATTCCTCCACATTCACATGCCTCTCCTGCTCTTTGGTTAATCTCAAACCTGAAAAAAGCAACACCGTGCCTTCATTGTTTAAGGCACAGAGATGTACGCATCCCTCCAGAAAGGGTCCATGCATGCGGTAGGCGGGGCTCACGAGAGAAGCACACCCCACTCAACTGTTAGTATACAGGCAGGTCTGCTAAGAAGGTGAACCCATTGCATTTGGTCTGAAAGACCAGACCAGTACCAAGGCACACAATATAGGCAAAGGGACAAGGCAGTGAAATCTCAGACAAGTAGCTAAGAGAAGAGAGGGAAAATTATGTACAAAAAGAGGAATAAAGGCTGAAGAGGAGGGCAATCCTCATGCGTAGCTGTAAGTAAGGAGAAAATATTAACTGCAAGGAAATAACGGTGTGCTCCGAATCACCCTTCACACTGATCTCCACCCAACCCATCTATATACTAATGTTGAATTATCTGTATGTACAATAAGCCATGGGCTATGGGCTATGTCCAGAACATAAGCTGAATAAACACTGTTGATTGATAATTCTTTCATTTGTATGCATTTTCACAGGCTAGTCATACACGTTAGCTTGTGGTTTTTGTATTCTGGCTTCATTTCAAGCACGCAAGTACTAGTCCAAACGTACAAAAGACTTCATAAAGAAGCACTTAGGTAAAATGCTTTATTATGAATATTAGGCTGATTAGTGTGAATGAATCTAGTAGAAGTGCTCATCTATGTGAATGCATAGCCTTTGGGAGGGATACAGAATTAGAATGAAGAGTGATTCCCTTGCACACATGCAAATGCACACACAACACACGCCCAAACACCAAGAAAGAGTCTATTAATGATTTAGGGCATGGCTTCCCTTCATAAACACAACTCCCACCCCTTAGCAGATTGACCTTGAGCAGCAAGTGAGAAGAAGCTCAGGCTGAGGAGAAATGCTTCCCATTAGCACAAAATGGCAAAATACTTAAATAACAGTACTTTATTAGTATACTGAAGTATTGCTTTTTGGATAATATGTACTTTGCCCCAGTAATACACATATGAAGTACTTGAATACTTCAGTATAGAATCAGTTGCATTCAAACCAAATAGCACCACTGATTAGTTGGTGCCCTATACTTAGCAAAGAAAACCTAGAAAAGGCTTGTTATTTTTTATTTAAATGTATAGTCTTGTTTCTATTTGTAAAGTATGTATCTGCGCTCAGTGATATCTTGTATGAAATGTTTGGATATAAAATTTAAAAATAGTAGAATAATGGCTATATATTTAGGGTGGCTTGGGATCAGACCCCCAAAATAGACCTAACGGCGCCCATGTTGTGAAATGACCACATCAAACGTGACGTGCTAACATGGATGCAGCTATGAAGCCGCCGGGTTTGCGTCAGGGAAAATGTATTTTTAAGAAGCTTCCCAATGGAAACCTCGATAAGACTAAGGTTGTTTGCACCTTGTGCAATGCAGAATGAGTTTACTGTAGGAGTTGAGAAACCCATTCTTACTTTTAGTCATTATTTGCGTAGCACACATATTCTGTGGTAGACCACCCAACCAGACATCCACTCCACAATGCCTTTTTCTAATGCATTAACAGTAACTGAATGTTTGAAAGTATTTTAACAATTCAACCCTACTTCAAGCCCACACAGCCACTATGTGGTCTTTCAGCACTTACCCGAAACCAATCAGCCATGCAGTGGCTATGCGCTTACATTACTGAAATTGGAGCACTCATCATTTAATGGCCCCTTACTAATGCAATTGTTTGCAGATGCCATGTCTGGGTAATTCTCCTAGCTATGTCTGGGCCTAATTTTCCCCCTCACACGGCCTAAGAACCGTCAGATTTTCACAAAAAGGCTAATTGGTTTGCTATGCCTCTTGAGCTAATTAGGTCGGACAGCTTGCATGGCTAACATGAATATCTCAGCAACCCGCCTCTGAGCTTATTAAGTAAAGGCTGAAATGATTACTTGTGGTGTCAAAGCACACTTGAGTTAATGCGTAAGCCTGATTGCTGGCTGCAGGTAGGGGAGTGTTCCAGCTTAACGATATATGAGGAGGACTAATGCTTGGTTGCAGATGATGGCAGAAGGGACATCTGCTTTCCATTACTCCGCCTACTTTTGGGTGGACAGATCCAAACAAACCAAAACTCGTCAGAAACTGAGATCAGAAGACTATTTATTTTAGAGTTGGCATTCAGACCCTCGATCTGTTTAGGAATGAGTGAACAGAGAGCACAGTACAGCTCTGCTGCTCCTTTAAGACTTAAAATACCCTTTGTGAAATCATCTGACAGTGCATCAAACTTGTTTTCTTCTCTTCTCTTTAAAGATCACTTCCTGTGTGCGTCTCATATCTTCGTTAATTTAAAACTGATGGAACCCACAGAAAGATCTATGTTAGGCGTTAACTCAAATCCCTGACACGTTATTAAGAACGGCGTTGTCTGAGAAAGTCTCCACTACAAGCATGGAGGATTCCATTTTGTCAAAGCAACTTTATACGTGTGGGAAGAAATGAGAAGAGATTGAAGCGGGAAGCATGCCAGTCCTGCCCCAGAGCTAGAGGTAAAGAGTGCTGTGAGATGTCGGCCAGAGCATTGTAGTACGCTGCATAAAGGGATGTTGGGAGGAACCTTTTGGCTGGGGAGGGCCCCTTGCTCTCCAGAGCCGATTTCTGGGGCTGTAGGGGGTGTGGGGAAGGGGGGTGGCTGGAGGGGGATGGTGCTTGGGGGGTGCTGGGTGTTGAAGGAGGTTTATCGTTAGCCTGTGGTGGCTCCTCCTTCTCCTTGATACCCTCCATCGGAGGCTTGTCTTTTTTCTTCTCTCCACTGAAGAGCAACAGTCCATCGATCAGGGTCATGGGATAGAATAAATAGTCAAATCAGAGGTTAACATTAGGTTAACAAGAGTCAAAACATTTTAACATTCAATAAAAATAAATAAAACAATTCAGACTGCCCAACACTTAAATTCACATTCACTTCAAGTAACATCGTGACAAAAAAGAACAGGACTTCCAAGACCATGTCTTACATGTCAGGTTAGCAGTTACCAGCAAACTCAATTTCACTGTGTCCAAATGACAAATATCTGTAATGGCTCTACAAACAAGAAAGTGCTGTTCTTCATCCAAGACTTTACACAGTTCGACAGGCCTTTAATACTGAATACTCTCTCTCTCTCGATATGCATGCATTTATATGCACATTTACATATGCACTACAAACTATGTGTGAGTGTGTGCATTTATATGGACATGTACATATGCACTATACACTATGTGTGTGTGTGTGTGTGTGTGTGTGTACATATACATTAGGGCTGCACGATATGAGTAAAACATGCGATATGCGATAACAGTGTTGAGTGTTGCGATGGCGATATCACATGCGATAAGTAAATAAAAACTTAGCCTTTATAGTGTTAATGTTTTTCTGCTTTGGATTTGCTGGTAACAGAGACTCCAAACGCTGACTAGTCTATGCAGAAAAAAATTAAAATGCAATATTTCCATTCCAACATGTTTTTTTTTTTTTAAGAATTTACTTAAACAGAGCATTTTAATGCCTCCCATAAAACAATATGTATATTGCACATGTTGATATCATGATGACGGTAAATTTGCGATATATTGTGCAGCCCTAATATACATATATGTTATATATTTGCTTGCGCTTGTATTGTGGGTTTCTATGCACATGTGAGAGTTTTACCTCTTGGCTGCGGAGGACAGCGTCTCTTTCCTGGCTACTGACACAGTGGAGCTGTCTCTGTGAGACTTGCGGCCGCTGGAGCTGCCATTAGCAATACAGGACATGGAGAAAGCCTCTCGCAGCGGGGTCTGACCTGTGTAACAGAGTCATTAGTGAACAATGGATATCAGTACAGTACATTCATATTCATGGTAGTAAAGGTGTTGGGGATATTTCTACTGTTGCAGGCATTTCTCTCTCCTGATATCTCTTCCAATCGAAAATTGATCATCATGTCACTTCTCATTATGCATGACCTCATGCATCCTCGGTCACTTGATGGACGCTGGTCAAACAACAGAAGGTGAAAGAGAGGAGGCAAAAAGGAGGAAGGACGATTTGAGGACAATGGCTTTAATGTGATTTACAAGTGGAGATGAGGAGGACAGATAGAAGGAGGGGATGTGGAGAACGAAGGCAGAGTATAGAGTGGCTTAACGAGGACAGGATACAGACAAGCTAATCGGATTAAAGAGGAAAGGATTATTCTAGGCCAGTTGGACTACTTAAGTAGAGCCCTACCACTCCTTGAAGAAAAACAACTTGATTGCTAACATGCAAACAAACCAGAAGAGTCACCTCTGACAATACTGAAGAACATCCACCAAGAGCACACACACAGGCAACACAGACAGATCATAACTCACCAACATATATAGAAATGCTATATAAATTATTTTATTAATGCTACTATACAGCATTAAATGTGCTACAGAGATGACATTGGTACGTAAAATAAATCACAAATCACAATCAAAATTTTACTTAAACTGATTAAAAGCAAGAAATAATAATGAATAACCTAAATCTGCTGAATGCCACTGAAGGCATTGCTTAAGTCCCAGTCAAAGGTTCTGGGTTGTAATAAATGTGTGTAGCAATTACAGAAACACATATCAATGTCAGCTAAAACGGGTGGTCATGATTTAAAAATCAAGCCCTCTGTTCCAAAAATACTTAATTAAAATTCACATTCTCTGTTGAATCGGCTTAAGTGATTCATTTAGAGTTTGAAAATCTGCAGGCCAGTAGTCTGAACATTCACTACAAGGAAACTCACACCAGTACAAACATCTTTTTGCTAAAGATCGTATGCATGTTATGTATGTTTATAAATTGTGTGTGTGTTGCTCTATTAATCATCAACCTGACAGCTAGAATACTTGATTAATGACATAATGATCAATTATATTAACAGGTCTAAATATAATCGAAGCCTTAATGCTATATTTGGCCTGTGTCAGTAACAGAATCCTCTTATTCGGGTTATTGTGGTGAGAATTACTGTGGCAAAGAGTTAAACTGGGTCATGGGGGGTTATTTTTAAATTTCCTTGTTGTTTTTACACATTATCATTATCAATAATACTAATAACAACTACAATTATAATAAATTGAAGCACAAAAGTATAATAATAATAATAATAATAATAATAATAATAATAATAATAATAATAAAAGCATTTTCTATCATTAATGCCAGGGTTTTGTGTCTCTAAGGAAACATAATACATGGTTTCATATTTTTAACTGAACCATTAGTACACCCAAGCTGTAATAAATTAAACCTTAAAACTTAAGAATGAATGTTTTAAACAGTGTGTGGCTCTGCTCGTCAGAAAGTGTATAAAATTAACCCTAACATGGTCTAAAATCTTATTATTAATAATTAACTCTTTTGAACATTACATCTACATGTTACTAAATATCCCTTAAGCTCCTTTATTAGTTTTTTTTTTTTACCAGCAGAGAAAGCAACACCTTTGAATAAAAACCAGTATTACTGCATCAGTTCAAAAGCGTAAATAAAGCAACAAATGATAAACGTCAAAGAAACTTTCCTCTGGTTTAAAGTATTATCACTTCTATTATTTAGTGATTTCTTTTTTAAAAAATCACTAAATAATAGAAGTGATAATAATAATAATAATAATAATAATAATAATAATAATAATAATAATAATAGAATTGAACCATGAATAATAAGAATAGAATAATGGAAGAGGGGTTGGACTCTCTTCCACTCTGGAGTTGCCCATGGTGAGAGGCGACAAGCAGGTGTGGGCATACTTATTGCCCCCCAGCT
>JBBJLR010000153.1:8832466-8862052 GCA_037577145.1 Brachypetersius gabonensis
TTTGTGTGTCTGTGTCTGTGTGTGTGTGTGTGTGTGTGTGTGTGTGTGTGTGTGTATCTGTGTCTGGGTGTGTATCTGTGTGTGTGTATCATGGCCTACTCTGTAAAATCAGAACAGGGCTTAACTTAAAGAAAGGTGAAAAACATTTCTGTCGGTGGAATATGGATCATGAGGAAAGAGGTTGTTTGTCTGATTTGAATGTTTATGGCCTTGTGCTATCGTGGTTTATGGGCGATGTGTGGACTTGTGCTGTTGACTGAAGGGCACTTTGTGCAGGAAATTGCAGCAATGCGTGGGCAGAACAGTATCTGTTTCATAACGTGAATGTGAATGAACACTGCGTTAGGAACACTGCCTGTGGCAGTCAATGGTTTGAACCATCAACTGTAGCCAGAGAGACACTGTTCCAATGCTATCTGTCACTGTCCGAGAAAATCAATTATTGGTTCTAAATATGGGCAATAAAACACAGCCATGAGTAAAAATATCAGGCTGAGAACAAATGAGGGTTTCACCTTCTTACATTGATAAGCTGTCAGTTTCACTGCACACTGATCGCCATGCAAACACACTACATCTCTTTCTCTTGATTATGGACATGCACTTGCCCAAAAACACGTACAAAATGCAAAGTGTCTATTTGTCATATATGAACACATCACCTTGCTCAAGGTTACCTTAGAGGTGTCACCAGCAGTCTTGGGACTCATACCCACAATCTTCTGATCACAGGGACAACTCCCAAACCACCAGGCCACCAGTTGCCACAAATGATTTAATGTCAACAGGCAGGAAGGAAAATCCTGATCAAATGCTTAGCATTTGACAGAGAGAGACACACACAGAGAGAGAGAGAGAGAGAGAGAGAGAGAGAAAGACAAAGAGTGAGAGAGAGAGACAGAGACAGAGAGACAGACAAAGAACGATAGAGAGACAGAGAGAGCAAGAGTGAGAGAGAGAGACAGACGGACAGAGGGGGAGAGAGAGAGAGAGAGGGAGAGAGAGCAAGAGTAAGAGAGAGACCACCCTGTAGTTGGCAGAGCAAACTAACCCTTAGTTTCTGGGATCTGCAGGTATTTCAGTAACTATATGCCTCCACAGATCGCTCTGTAACGACTGTGCATGCGTGTGTCCTACATCCAGTAAAAGCAGTAAGCAGGCACCTCGCCGCAGGGCTGCAGGGGGAATTTAACCATCAAACCTGATACTGACATGCTGACACTCGTTGAACTGAAATGCTGCCATCAGTGTCATCTTCCTCCTACTTTTTGTCTCCTTCTTTTCCCATTTCACACTGGGAACCTTCATTGTTAAAGCTTTCTGCGCACCATAAATACAGCAAGGTAAAGGAAAGAAGCTACAGAAAAATGGGGGAAAGAGACAGAGAGGGGAAAAAGAGAGAGAGAAAAAGGGAGAGGAGAGAGAGAGAGAGAGAGAGAGAGAGAGAGAGAGAGCAAGAGAGAGAGCAAGAGAGAGAGAGAGAGAGCAAGAGAGAGAGAGAGAGAGCAAGAGAGAGAGTTGATTCCCGGAAAAGAAGCATCTGGACCTGAAGTTTGGTGGGAGGGTGGGGGAGTTGAGGTCGCATGGATGACCGAAGATCAGAAAAACTGGCTTCCACAGAGGCTGCCTTGTCTTTTTCTCTGCATCTTTTCATATTTCTTTCCATCTTTTCCCTCTTAAAACTGCACAAAGACATTTTTGCATCACACTCTCACCATTTCCCTGTCTTGAAGCTAATAAGAGCTTGTTCTTTTAGAGCAAATGTATTTAAGAATAATACCTCGAAACCGAAGCAAATCTACACTTAATTATACTTGAAATTAAAATCACCATAAATAATGCAGCACCACTGGCATAAAAGTGCAACAGGCATTTCATGTAGAAATCAGTCTTACAAATACGATGCAGGCAAAAGAGAAAAATCATCAATAAAAGTCTATACCTTCATTAACTCAAATCTTCTGTAATTTGCAGTCTTTTCAGGTATGTCAGTTTCCATTTGAGTAAAAAAAAGGGGTAAAAAAAGACATCAAAACAAAAGACATGTCTAGTTTGAACATGAATGCCATATTTCACATCAGACCTTATGGTCACTTTTGTTTTCTAAACTTGCTTTTTCAAACAGAGTCTGAGCCTCAAATTCTTTTACACACCAACAGTCCTGCTGCAGAGCATCAGCCTTGAGGCAGTGATGAATTTCTTTAAACAGCCGTCTTTAAATCAAACATCCATACCAACTATAGCACTGGGTGTTATATCAGCTATTTTGGTAACCTGAGATATTTGCCAAGCCACATGATGTTACCTAACAGCTTTAGTTATGTTTTAGTAATAAACACTATACGGACAAAAGTATTGGGAAGCCTGACCATTCACACACTTTTGTGACTTTGCATTCAAACACGGAATTGGCCCCCTTTGCAGCTATTACAGCTTCTGCTCCTCTTGGATGGCTTTCCTGAGGAGTTTCTGGGGGAATTTGGCTCATTCATTTTGTAGAGCATTTATAAGGTCAAGCATGTTGGATAAGAGGGTCTGGCTCGCAGTCTCCGTACCAGTTCATCCCAATGGGGTTGAGGTCAAGGCTCTGTGTGGGCCAGTCAAGTTCTTCCACGAACTCCAATATTTCTGTTCATATAGTGTATTTACATTTACATTTACGGCATTTATCAGACGCTTTTATGACCTAACTACAGGGTGCAGTCTCCCTGGAGCAACTTGGGGTTAAGGGTCTTGCTCAGGAACCCAGTGGTGGTGCAGAATTCGAACCCATGACCTCTTGGTCCAGAGGCAAGTATCCTACCCACTGAGCTACCTCCACCCCATATATTTGATACATAATGAGCATCGTACACGTAAAGAAATCGGAGTGGCCCTCTTGCCAAGTCTTCTCATGGTATCCAACCTTTAGTAACTAAAAGTAATGCAAGTAATTTACATTACTAATATGCATTTTTAATGGAATGACCGTGAGTAAAACAAAAATGTATCTGTCAATGGCTATTGAAAACTTCAGAAAACAGACCTGTCAATTTGCTCACTACTTCAAGCAGTAATCAATGTCCCACATATTCACGGCCTGTGTGTTTAGTTTTGACTCCCCATCATGCTGTATTCTCATGTGCAGACACGTGTCATTGATGATTTAGCAGTTCGTCAAAACATGCAACACAGTGCTCAGTGGCGCAAAAATGGGGTATGCAGTATATACGGTGCATATGGGCGCACCACCAGGGGAGGCACCAAAACAAGGGAGGAACAGAAAAAATATCATTGGCATTTATGTTTCAAAATTGTTCTTGTGCTTTTAAATCATGACTATGCTCTAAATATGCAGTTTAAAATATTTAAGAAACGTAGTGCCCGGCCACTAGCAGTAGATGTTATGACCAGCGATGCTGCCGGGGCGCTGCATACCCCCGCAAGAAGTACTTTCGCCCCTGACAGCGCTGTACATAATAATGATTAGGAACAGTATTTAATTATGTTTAACTGTGTTTTATATTGAACTCTGTTTTTTTTTTTTATTGAGCTACCTAACTTATTTTATACTTACAGACCATTCGTTGGAGGGGGGGGGGGTATATTATATTAGCATTCTCATTTTTTTTTACATACAAATCCCATATCACTAATTTATTAGACAATTGTATTTAAGACAGAGAAGTACAGAGTTTCCACACCTTTTTAAGCATCCAATCCAGGGACTTCTCAAGGATTTTCCTGCCCAATTTCCATCAATTTGAGGACACAACACAGCACAGTTTCAGACATGGATTAAGGTTAATTACGGTTACAACACTGTTACCTTAACATTGGTTTTGTCACTTGCTTGCCGCTGTTTGACCTGCACCATTTAAATTCAAACACTCACTCATGAATAAGTGTGTATGAACAACCTAAAGGCATAAATAAGAAAACCTTTTCATTATTTGAATGATAACATGATCAAAAAAGGCCCATATTCTGTAGTCCTTTTTTAATGTATTTGGTTTTACTTGGCAAAAATATAACCCGATCTGGCAAAATGAGTCGGAAGTCGGCGTTCTATTTATTGAGATACGGGCTGATTATGTTGAAAAACATCAAAAATATAAATTTTTCTTTGTGTCTTCAAAATAAATCTCTCAAAGTTTAATCATAGAAATAATTGCAAAAAGACACTCAAATGGCTATTTAATCTGAGTTGTAGCTTTCAAACAAAACCAAGATGGAAGCGCGCTAGGACGCAGTGGCAACTCCAGGTCCAACACTTTGGTGCTATGGTGTGTTACTGTTCAAGTTTTCACACTGAAACTCACAAACATCTGTTTCCGAACAGCTGGTACACATGTTTATGACCACCAGACCCTGCTCCAGATAAGAGATAAGCGTGCAGATCTCGGGGAATCCACGCCAGGCTAAAGGCTAATGCTAGCCGTCCGGTAATACCATCCATTTTCCTCACCAACATTCGCTTCCTGGACAATAAACTGGACCACATCCGACTCCAGCAAACCACCCAGCTTGAGTTCAGAGACTGTTGTGTTTACGTTTTTACCGAGTCATGGCTCAACTACGGCGTTCCGGAGAAAGCTACGGCTATTAGCAACATGCTATTGTTCTGAAGCGACCGTGATGCTACTCTTAGCCAAAGCAGCAAGACTGAATCAAGTTGGTCAATGAGTTCTTTGGCTCTAGTGATCTTCAGTATGATTTAATGTATTTTTCTAAGTATCTAAATACCTGTAGCAAAATCTTGTTGGTGAATACTGGGTGCATCTCTTTGAATGCTATGGATTGTTAAAGATATCAACAAAAAACTGACAAAAACTTGGAAAATGGTGTTGCGAGACCATAATTCAAACGATTGTAACTTTACAACCATTTAAGATACAGCTTTGACCAATATTTCATTTTAAAGCTTATTTTCTCCTCTTTGTAATGATCCCAAAATCTCAATTTTGAATTTTGGGTCACTGTGACTCATTTTGCCAGATCAAGTCACACAGAATTTTACAGCCCCATTCTAAGTGAGGCTTTACAATGATGTAGAATGATACTCATATGAAGACTCATATGAACATGAAGACTGTTCATGACTTGTCTACTGATCGGCTACCCTGCACTGAGTCTTATTCAAAAAACAGACCAGGCTCATTCTAATTCCATCAGCATGAATGGGCAGGGCTAAAGCGCTGTAGGTCAACCAGTCAGATATGTGTAAATGAGTCTCTTTTATTCTTGTGGCATCGCATAAACACTATTTTGTGCAATATAGTTTGCATGTCTGGACTGCAGTACAACTTGTTTTAAAAAGGCAGGGAAATTTGTCTGTCCATGTTTCCTTTTAGAATGAAAAACATTTTGGCAAAATTTTTTATCTTGGAAACATTCAATTGAAGTTAAAGTGCACAGTGTGTGCATGTGTGACTTTGTTTCATCCCATCAGAAACTGAATCAGGATTGAAGCTGCTGAAATACAGCACATAGTATAGCTGCTATACAAACACTACTGCACTTACAACACATATGGAAGCGTTTCTTATTTATGTGACTCTCATTAGATGAGTTAAGGAACCTCCTGACTGGTCAAAGCAACCGTCCTTGTGGGCTTCACTTATTCACCGTTTTATGCAATATGAACACATTTGGCAAGGTGTGTGACCCAATGATAACTGCAGAAAATGCAAGACAAGCGTTTCAGTGCAAACACAAAAGTCACATTTGCTCTTCACCTATGTAAACAGTGCCACCTGTCTGTCATCTACATTCAGTCCCAGACTCTCACTGCAGAGAGCTTCCTCTGCTACCGTACACCTGGTCGTTATGGAAATAGCTACCCTGGCCTGAGAGCTGAGAGCTGCCGTGGAAAAGTACCAGGGAGAAGTAGCCACTGATTGGGAGTGCGCTCAAGGTGGAGAGTCATCACTCTATGCTGCTGCACTGCAGGGACAGAATGAGGCCATCATACCACGCTGCAGGACACACACACACACTTATACAGCAGATGAATTCTGCAGTGTCACCACCACGCTGCAGAGGACTCAACCTGTGAACTCTCACCTCTTTGAAACTAATCCAGCACTAAAATGTGTGAAGTTTTGAGGTAACAGTTCAATTACCTTTGATTTGCTTTCCACAGACTACATACAGTATGTACGAATAAAGTGCTTCTGTAATTTCACCCAGTAAAAGTCTCCAGGACTCAGCTAGAGGCTCAGTGGAAATGGTAAGTTTAATCATTTTCTCACAGGTACATTTCATCACACTGACAACAAGAGGTGGAGCACAATGTTTGCATTGCATATTGAGGATGTGTGTGTACGACTGTGGCCAGCACTAGGTAAAGGTTTGTGTTTCAGGAGAAAGCGTGGGGGCACATGGCGCTCGAAAAAAGGCCCACGCTGCACATTCATGACTTGTAGGTGACGAACAGCTAAAAATAAGCAGCAGCAAATAAGTCACAGAAAGTTAAGACTAACAACTCTCTCTCTCACACACACACACACACACACACACACACACACACACACACACACACATACTGTTATTTCGCTGCACTTGAAACCAGGGCTGCACAATATATCGCAAATTTACCGTCATCGTGATATCAACAAGCGCAATATACATATCAAAAAAAAATTATACATATCGAATTTATTGACTAAACTGCAATAAATGGTGTTTTTCCAAAGCTCTTCACCCAGTGCCACAGAGAAGAGCGCAAAAAAAAATAAATCACTGAGCAGTTTCTTTATCTTCTGAGCTGTTAATGATTGTAGATTGTTCCCTTAGCTATTTTTTCTGGCTAAGAACTTATTATAATTTAGATTATGTTTATTTAAGATTTTAAATTATTAAAAAATATTTTCAGGTTTTTTTTCAACAATGTTCACCGGTTCAAATGTTTTATGGGAGGCATTACATCGCTCTGTTTAAGTAAATTATTTAAAAAAAAAACATGTTGGAATGAAAATATTGCATTTTTCTGCATAGACTAGTCAGTGTCTGGAGTCTATATTAGCAGCAAATTCAAAGCAGAAAAACATTTACATTATAAAGGCTAAGTTTTTATTTACTTATCGCATTTGATATCGCCATCGCAACACTCAACACCGTTATCGCATATTTCATGTTTATTCATATCATGCAGCCCTACTTAACACCACGTAAGCCATTGTCATCGGTTGTAAAACATAATTTTACATGGTAGAGTTCTGAACACAGGCCTCTACTATCATAAATCATAACATCTATTAACAGTGGTAACAAAAGCAAACGTATGGACGCATAGAAATGTCAACAGGATACACATACATAAAATTTTTCGAGGGAAACTGCAAATATTTTTTTTTGCTTTTCATCTCTGGCAGAGACAGTCCAGCATTCCTGCATCAGAACAGTTTCCTGTGTGTTCTCGAATGTTTCTCCAAGTATTCTCGTGTTTTTTGTTTTGCTCTTCTTAGAGCCCTGTACCTTTCTTACTGTGAATGAAATTAATTTATTACTGTATTTACCCTGCTTTTACCAAATAAATGCACTTTCATAAATTACAGTACAGTCTCTAAAGGGATCAATATTTTATATTCTAGCACTGCGGGAGACAGCAGTTTAGTGTACACTGCACAGTATGGGTACAGGTTTATCTTTGAAATTTTTTTTATGTATTAAGCAAATATGTTTTGGGAGGTTACAAACAGATCAAACTCAAACAATTCCCAATGTGACTGCGAGGTACTGTCTAGGAAAACAACAGAACTTACTCCAGACGTCTTGGGGTTAACTATAGTTTTTCTACAGGAAGCACTGTAAATACACTGACCGCCACATGGTCGTGGATCTTATCCATCCACTGTTCTGTTTGTGAACAAGAGCTGTAGCAAGTCCACACAATCCCCACGTCCTCACCACAAGCTCCACATCCTCCCACCACCCCACTCATTACCTCCTTATGCCATTCACATTCATTTTAGGATCACTACGTTTGAAATGTTCAGATTCGCAAAGCAACGTGTGTCCTCTCTTTTGTTGTGCCCAGATAATAGTCCATAACCAGAATATCCATACTGGTTTGGCATCAGCATAATGTGTGTTTAATACAGGTACCACAATAGGCCCAAGCTCAGAGAAACAGACACGTCTGAAGACTGTTTTCCCACTAGTAGACGTTTGTTTGCTGAGTTTTATGTGACAAACTTGCTTAAAAAGGTTCTCAGTTTCAGCCCTGTGACCCCCAGAGGCTGCACAGCTCTGTTAGGGCACATTATCTGACTCAGCTCATGAAAGGCTTTATGCACAAAAAATTATGGACACATGCCCGTCTTCCAGCTGGCTCCCAAGCCAAGCCACACAAACACACACACATGATTCCTCTTGCCATGAACTTGCTCACTGACACATTTCTGCCTCTCTCAAACGGCCTGATTCAATTTGTGTGTGTGTGTGTGTGTGTGTGTGTGTGTGTGTGTGTGTGTGTGTGTGTGTGACACATCTGGCCTAACCTGGAGTACTGTATGTGTGTCAACAAAAACAAAAGAAGAATTTGTACTGCTGTATAGCTGCATTTTTATAAATTATGGTGTATTTTTACTAGGTATACATCGAAATTATTTTTTTTACCAAAACCAAAAAACGAAAATGAGGAAAAACATGGCCAAAAACCGAAAGACAGAAAGAAATTATTATACCAATTTTTTGTAATATTGCCATTATGGCTGGGACTGTCTTAACTCACTAAAGTCAAGCATTGCAATTGCATAAATTAATATTCATGGCTAAAAGAATAAATCTTTTACAAAACTATGGCAATATTTATTTTGCATTAAATAAAATTTGAAATAAAATATTTTACTTGGCCCCACTCATGAATAGCCTAAAAGCAAGATAGCTGAAATATTATACAATTAAATATCTTCTCTCATAAAACAATGATTTCAAGTGCATTTTAATATTCTGAATGAAGTGCATCCAGAACAAGTGCTTAAAAAATGTTGAAAGATATAACAACATTCTCTGCAAGTCTATAACAAAATAGTGCATTAAAACAAAGACTGGCAGCCCATATCTTAACTGTAATCACTGGAAAACTTTCTTGCCTTTTCAAAGGTGGCCGTGCTCGAAGGTCTTGCCTCTTCTGTGCTCGATCGGGATGTTTTGATTTTACATGATAAATTAACCCTGACATTGAGAAAATCTTTGTGGATGCATCTCCTCTAGAAATGTAGGCATTGTGTGCTTTACAAGCGGCTTTCCGTGTGTCTTTCTTAGATATATCAAAATGCGCCCACACCGCAGACATGTTCACTCTAATCCAGTCTGGCACGTGCAGGTTGCGGTTGTTGACTGCATCATCACTGTTTCGGTGGTGCTAAAAAAAATGCATTCCGTGCATCCCTAATTTTTACTGTTAAAAACTATCATTTATGAATTTTTTTTTAGCTCTCCATTTATGCCTGTGCGATTTGCTGCCTAGCAATGGTATCACTTTTTCAAAAATCTAACTGTTTGCTTTATATGTTGGCCAAGCTCCTACTTTAATTAGTCATGTAAATCTCTTAATATTCAAAGCTGATAGTCCAAAAAAAAGTAAAAACATGGACTTTTCTGCAAATTCCAAAATATACCCATTTACAAAATGCAAAAACTCAGCCTGAGCATCTAGCTGGACTGGCATTATGGAGAAATCTAACATTCATTTCTACAGGTGTACAAAGGTAGTACAACAGAATGCAAGCATTTAGGTCTCAATGTCACCTAAATGATGAACCCAATATCAAATATCAGTTTGAAATATCGGTCAAATCTATATAGCTGTTCAAAGCAGATGTGTGTTTAAACAAATGTCTGCTAATACCCATCATTCAGAGAAATGTTACTGGCTTTTAACTCTGAATTGTGGTTTATGGTTTTAGGGTTTTTTTTGTTGTTGTTTAAAACATCAAAGCTGTTTTAAGCATTCTTAAGATACGTTTAGCATGTCCTGTCTTCTCCAGTCTTCTGCAAATGTGAAGCGAGATTATACAAACTTGTGTAAGTTTAAATGAACGAATATTAGTGGATCTGTCTGCCACTTTTGTGTCTGTGCAAACATACTCCCACCACTGGTAAGTTCTTTTACGCCCCCATCAAAGTATGAAGAATGATCCACTGACAATATTCCTAGGCAGGACTATTACTGCACCACATGATTAACTGCACATTTACCAAAATCTTAAATGATTATCGAGAAAACAGGTCAGTGCTATTAAACAATTTTCAAACTGTTTTATGCAAGGGGTCCTTCCAGAAAAAAGGATTTAACCCCTTCTGGAAAAAGATTTAACCCCTTACTGACCCAGACACTCAGAGATTACAGTTAATACACACATATCTTACACATTCCATCCTAATCCTTAACCTCAGTAACCAAAATTAATCTTTCACTTTTTCCAAAATCTAACCTTGCTATATTCCTATCAGTATCAGTATCCCTACAAACAGATAAATAAAACACCACCCCCAACATAAACACATCCCTGAATAATCCTGATTATGGTGTTTGTCTCTGTGTTCCCGCTGTGCGCGGATAACCGATGTATTATGAGCCCATGGCTAGGCATTCAATGTGCTTGCAATGGGAGTGCGGGTGAGGGGGGGTGTTTGCTTGCGTGTACATGTGCCTGTCAGGAAATAGACACCAGACATGGTTTGAGATCGACCGCCGTACTTCCTGCGTTCCCTACTGAGCACTGGTGGAAACGCAGTGCAGCTTATGAGCAAATCGGCAGAGAACGAGGCACAGCAGGAGACAGACTATGACAGAGAAAGAGAGAGAGAACAAAGAATGAAACGGCCGGGAGTCAGTTTCTAAGAAAAGGAGCTTTCAGAGGGGTCTGAACTGTAAGACTGCACAAGTCACAGCCCTCCACTCTCCCCCATCTGGCTGCGATGTTTACAAACAGCAGCCTCGGCATGACGCTCCTCTTAACCAGCATGCGCCAGGAAAATGAACCATCTCAGCAAAAAATGTCCTCTCTCTCACTGTGCAACCCTAAAGAACAGACATATGTTCATATCACTGAACATTGGAAGACACTCTTCATCTCTATTTTAGTCATTTATTATTATTTGACATGGTTTGAATATGCCCGCTGTCCAATTTCACAACAAATAGACCAATAGAAATGGGCCAAAGTCCTTTAGAATAACATCTTGGTACAATCATATTAAAAGAATATTTTTCCTTCTCTTTGGTTCTGACCATCATGACGGGATACACTTTCCTAATTCCTGAGGTCCACCTTAAGGTGCTAGAGGACGATAATTTTTCATAACGAAGAGGTTTTGTTTGTAGAAACAGAATTAGTAACAGATCCCATTCACACTGTATCATTTACAAACTATTGCACTGGAAACACAGAGCAGCTAAAGGCTTTATCAGGGTGTTCTGGGAATGCGCTGTTTTTTTGCCTAAGTGCAATAACACCACAGCTTTAAATGACCATTCTCTCCTCTACTGTTCATTCACTCTCCATTACTATTGATCATCCTTCTGTCTCTCTCCGTCACGTTTCTTACCCTTTCATTCCAGATGTAATGCAATCCATTGTTATGAGGGAAAAACGGTTTGAGGAATGTGCAAAGTTGGGAGGCAGGCATTCCTGCATCTGGAAGTGCTCGAACGCATGTGCGTCTCTTTCCAGATTTTTTCCTTCTCTCTCTCTCTCTCTCTCTCTCTCCCTGTCTCTACATTACCCCTCTCTTCTCCTCTTTCATTTCCAATTTTGTAACCTGATCCTCTGCTTGTCTTTCCTAATGCAACTCTGTGGAGAGAGAATAGCATTTATACAAGCACACAGTCTCACAGATCATCATGCCAAAGAGATACTTACTGACACATTAGTGTCATTACAGGAAGCAGCAGAAAGTAAGGAGTAAAGAATATACATCCATTCGAACAAAGGAGCACTCGAACACAGTCCACATTTTAAGTCCAAATTGTCCCAAGTACACAAAACTCAAAGCTTCACTGAAACTCCAAAAATTAAGAATGTCTGTCTTACAGTTACAGTCACAACGGATGAATAAGGTTGACTAACACTGAAACAGTGAAGAACACACAAAGCTTGCTGCAGCAAGAGCAGAGACCCACACACTGACCACCGTAGATAAAAGGGGTTTTTAGTCGACCACGGGAGGCATTGGTGGGGACTGCACCTGCCTGGGGGGGATGGGGAGTCAAAATGTTATTTATAACTTTGGGTTTGCCCCACAGAACAGCAAGGAGTTGAGGGGTGCAGAAACACACACACTTAACTTGCGTCATAGCCAGTGTGTGCAGTTCTTTATCTGTTGGGATAAGATGAGTGAACCTGTATCCCTCTAAAAGACTTCAGGCAGTACATGCTTTTGATCCAACAGGTCCTGGCCATCATGACTGAAAAACATCTTTCACACTCAACTGTCAAAACCCACACATCAGGCTAGATATAATACACACATACATTGTGGGGACCAGAGCAGAAACAAAAATGTGAGGATGGAGCAGAAACAAACACGTGGTGATTTGGAAACATGATAAAGCATATGATACTGATCTAGAATCTGGTGTTTATTACACTGTAAGGACCAGAGCAGGTCGAGAGCCTGAGAATTATGAATAACTGTAATTGCTAGTTTTACAACGTTACCCCTTTAAAACCCTAAGGGTCAACATTTCATTCCCTTCCCCTCTACATATCCTATACATTAATTTTAAAGATGGCAAATCATTTCAATATTCATAGTAATTAATAATGCATTGCAAAATAATGATTATGTTAAGTCAATTATAAGCCAAGGTCTCAATGCTAATTAATTTTTTTTTCACAATAGTAAAAAATAGAAGTCTATCAACAGATATGCCAACCTAATTAATAAACTGTTGCATTTGGCACATTTCGCATGGCTAAGCTGCAAGAAGTATAGATCTTCTTGGGTTTGGGGTCCAGTTAATCAGTGCATTGCCGTCAGTACACTAAACGGCTAGAACATGAATTAAAGACCACTGGAAATCAATGCCTGAGCCTCAGTACGGAAGATGACTGATTGAACCCTGCATCACAGACGCTTACAGTGCAGCCCATGTTAGCTGCCTGTTTGACGTTTCCTCCATTGACGTGGGCCCTGAGGTTGTGGTAGACTGAAAGTTACACACGCACGCACCCGACTCCTCAAGTTTAAACGAAGGTTGCGTGTGGATGACACCGCAGCGGGTTTCACTTGTGGCCTTTCTGAGTTAGAACTGTTCCTAGAACTAGTTTCTATGTGCGTCAGCGGCATCGCCAGCCACGTGGAACACCTTTTACCTGGGCTTTTCACCCAGCAACAGTCGCCAGGCCAAACAACACGGCCGCCCCTCAATGGAAAAACGATGACATAATCCGCACGCAGATTGCAGTATGCTGGTCAATACGGATAAATTAAATGAGGGTTTGGTCTGGTGAGGGCACCCGCACAAAACTGCAAGACTCCACCAGCAAGCAACCTTTGCTGTGCTTTTCATTGTGATAGAGAGAGAGAGAGAGAGAGAGAGAGAGAGAGAGAGAGAGAGAGAGAGAGAGAGAGAGAGAGAGAGAGAGAGAGATAAAAGGCGAAATAGACTTTCTGAGGCAGAGTAGGAAGGTGCAGGGCAGAAGACTGCATGCACACACATTCACCCACACGTTCAGATCCATACGGCAAGCCTATGAGCCAGCAAGCCATTGCCACGGCAACTCGGAGTACGGCTACTGGAAGCATGCACGGCCCTTCTCTGAGCGTAACCAAGCAACAGGGGGGCATGAAGTTATGTAAGGACCACTGCACACTCTCCATCTGCAGATATGATCAAATAAAATATACAGAAAGACGAAACATGATACTGATAATACAGTTAAACAAAATAGTAAATCACATGATGTGATATCAATATCAGATCTGCATCAACTGTAGCCAGCTATAAAAAAGCTTATTCTCATCAACCTCTTTTTAAATATCGGCACTTCTGCTGCACTTTCTTCTTATTGACCTTCAATCAATCTTATTGATTTTCTATGCATTATTTAATTCAAGTTATTATTTTACTGTTTATTCTATTCCCGCACACTGAATGACTTTTGTTTATGATATTAGGCCAAATTAACAAACCTGACAAAAAATGGTCAAAAAGTGCAACATAACCATTTAACTACTGATTTGCAATTTAAAGGCTGGATTTTCAGCATCAAATAAAGCTTTCTCTGATTTTTAACAAAGGATCAAACTGATAAACATTTAATGCAGTTTCACTCTTTACTAATTCTGTAAGACACTGCACACTGGCTGAGACTGATCTACAGCCCCCTTTGTTCAACACAGCTCAGTGCATCTGACACCTGTCCGTCAAACTGGCGCTCACACACACATACATATTCTCTCACACACACACACACACACACACACACACCACTGCAGTCCAGTTCTGTTACTGTGGCGCAGCTATGCCCGCTGTTGGGCTCTCTACTCCTACAGAAATAAATATAAATAAAGTGTCCACTCTCTCCTCACCTTTGTCGAAGTCGTCTAATTCTAGCTGCTCTGCCAAGTAGTGGGCAAACACTGTCCTTTCGATTTCTCTCTTTCTCTCTTATTTACTGAAGCTAAGAACTCCACAAGAGCAAGACTACGCTGTGGCATTTTCCAGCCTCTTCTCTCTCTTCAGGTCTCTTAACTCCTCTGCTTTCTTTTCCCCTCTCTACTCCTCAGCTGATCTCTTCCCTTCGTTCGTCTCCCCCCTGGTCTCTCCTCTCTCCCTGGGTCTGCGTCTACCGAAACTCGGCCTCTGTGCTCACAAACTGCAAAATGACGAGCTTTCCAGACTTTCCGGCCGATAAAAAAAAAACACCATGAGAAATGTGAGATTGGTTGTGGTGTTGGGTTTGTAGCCCTCTGACACGTGTATACAGTAAGGCTCCACACATTCCTCCCGGCCGCCCGCTCCAGCCCCTCTGTCCGCCCGCAGGACTGAATTAGCCACGCTGCTCTGCAGCTATTAATAGCAGCGGAGCTCGTGCTCCAGCACGGAGACACACTCACCTAAACTGCCGGCGAAACCGTCCATTTCTGGGGCGAACGTCAAAGCAGACAGCGGAGGGAGGTGGAAGACGATCTTGCCTGCTGGTCTTGCTGACTCGTGGAGAAAGGAAAGGGAAGGGAAGGGGCCTTGACAAGGCGAGCCCGGGGGAGCTGTCCTCTCAGGAGCCGAGTCCTGTGTCTCTGAACCGGTGGAGAACACGAACGGCGAGCGGGAGGGGGTCTCCGTCCAGCACGACGCAGCGCTTTTCTGGGGCACTGGATCACGGAGGCTCTCTGAGCTTCACGACCGTGAACCGCCTCCGTCAGGGGGGAGGAGAGGAGAGGAGGAGGAGGAGGAGGAGGAGGAGTGGAGATTCACTTCTTTTTCGCGTTTCCGACTCCGCCTGGTTTGGCACAATCGGCTTCCCCTCGAGTCCTCGCCTGAAGCTTCTTCTCTCGCACTACATGTACAAAAGTATTGGGACACAACTGTTTTCCAAGGTTTGAGCTAGCCCCCCTACTTCATCTTAATGGTTCAATTTACCATTACATTTTCAGGACTCATAGATCGGTGAAGGTCCTTTTCTATTCATGACTGTGCCCCAGTGCACAAAGCAAACTCCATAAAGACAAAAAAACTGTCCAATAACTGCATATTTATAGGAATTTACATCAACCCTGTACAGTTTGTGGCCACTGGACACCCACTGGCTCTTTACAGCAGACAGAAGCATTAATCCACTGGTGGATTACAGTCTATTTAATAAAGCTGCTGCATATATCAATGGTTCTCAACCTATTCAACATTAAGGCCCATCCATCTATCACATGTTGCCAAGGCCCACTTGGCCACATTAGATTATATTAAATAACCAGCTGCGGACCAAAAAAAACCCTTCCTTACTCTTGCCTTAACTTTTCTATAAGTTGACTTTTCTACAACTTATGTTCAGATATTGTTTGGCTGGTGCTGGTTAGGTATTATTTGACAGATATTGTTAATGTGCACCAAATGTGCAGTATTTTGATCAGATAGTGGACATGGATTTAAGCTGCTTTACAGGTTAATGAAACAGTTGTGGACTACTTGAGCACCGACATCCACTCTGGATCAGAGCGTCAGCTAAATGCTGTAAATGTAAATGGCCTGTCTCAATTTTAGATTCGTGGCCCAATCAAAAGTCTCCGTGGCCCACCGGTGGTCCACCGCCAAGTGATTGAGAAACCAGGCACAGGGCATAGATGACATGGGTCAAATAGTACTAATGTTAGCATCAGGGTCAAATAGTACTAATGTTAGCATCAGGGTCAAATAGTACCAATGTTAGCAGTCCACATCAGACTTATCACTGACACAGATCAGTTATTATTCATGCTTATCATCCAGTCAAACTAGCTCATAGCGTTAGCGTTTTACGCAAATGAAAGGGGCTCATATTTTAGCACACAAAACAGTAGTGTCTTTGTTCTTTTGTCTTTTTTACTGTTATCAACAGGACAACCAATAAGACACATGCAGATTGTCTGGTGGTTTTAGACTACATTTATTTGGCAAACGCTTTTATCTAAAGCGACTTACAATATGAGATAACATTCAAGTTTCAGGACAGTGTGAGACCCAGAGGAAGTTTGTAAGTGTTAAATCTTATGTAAGTGTTAAATCTTCTTATGCAAGAAGATAGATCAGAAGACAAGATGCTTTTTGAACAGATTAGTCTTCAGGAGGTTTTTGACGACAGAGAGGGATCCAGCTGCTGTTGTCGGCCTTGGCAGCTTATTCCGCCAGCGGGGAACCATGAATGAGTCCAGCCTGGACTGGGTTTACCTTGTGTGTAGGAACGGCAGAGTCAGGGGATGTTCCTTGTAGAAGTGTAGGGAGCGAGTAGGAATGTAAGACTAAATAACAGGGTAAAGGTAGCTGGGTGCTACTCTGTAGAGTTAGTGACAATCAGGCAGCCATGGGTAGCCGATGTTGGGCAATCAGCAACTAAACTAGGCTAAACAGTTTTATTATTTATTTTTTATATTTGACTTGTATACATTACAGTCCATGGTTCCTAATCACCGCCTCTGTAAAGAAACTAGTATGTCCCTCGACAATAAACAAGAAAACATTAAAATCCATCATTTGAATAAAGCCAGGGACATCACTAAGTTTGAAAGACAAGGGGGGCTTAGCCACCAGGGTTGTAGGGAGGAGTTAGCGTTTATAAAGAGCTGAAAACCAGAGAAATATTACTAAACGGGCTTCGCCTGGGTTCTAATGCCCGTCTGCTACCTAAAGCAGCTTCAACAGCCAGTACATCATTTTCATTCAATAATGATAGCTAGACTTATTATTTTTAATTTCAACTCATAGTCTTGTTTCTATTTGTAAAGTGTGTATCTGCGTTCAGTGATATCTTGTATGAAATGTATGAATTTATAATTTAAAATTAGTATAATAATTACTATATTTTTTGGGGGGGCTTGGAATCAGATAGACCTAACAACATCCATGGATAAAGCCAAGCATTCTACCAGTCTGTTTAGTGGTAATGAATTACTGATCTCAGACCAGAGTAATATTAGGTCATTAGAAATGTGGTTCAATCATAAATGAAACCTGTGTTTACAAGGCTGCCACACCTTCCAAAAGATATTCAGATTAGCATCTAAAACACAGTTTACAATTATGGCTATTTTTTAAACTTTCCATTTAAACATTTTTCGAAAGAGATTTTTGCAATGTGCTTAAGAAATACTTCATTTACGGCAAAAATGCACCCACAGGACAGTCTGCATTTTAGTATTTGAGATTGTAGGCCTCAAAAGTCGGATGACCTGAGGTGAGACCTTTTTATGGGAGAAATATATTTCTTAAATGGCACTTTAAAATCAAAGCAATTTAATTATTTCTGCAGACAACATCGTGGAAACACTGAGAAATCTGAGTGTAGGATGTTAGTAAAAACAAAAATCAATCATGGCCAGAAAATGTACTAACTGAGAAAAAAAAAGGTTGGCAAGCTGGGCAGGATTTTAGCACCACCTACAGGATGTTAGGAATGTCTGGCATCGAATCAGCAGGTCATTCACATGAAATCTTCAGACAGTCATGTTGATGTCCTTCCTGTGGGTTGTTTTTCTTGAGGTATTTTCTGCACAAAAAGTAAATCTAGGAATAATCTCTCCTGAACCTGGATGGGTGGTGTCCAGTTCAGTTGATTTCTCTGCTCTAACACATGGATTAGCTCTTCTGTTAATTGCCAAGATTAGTTTATATGTTTGACTGCACACAGATCTTTGGACAGGAATTGAATAGCCGAGGGGGTGGGGGGCAGGGCTGTGAAACAGAGGGTCCAGTGATCCAGTGCGCTGAGGACATGTGCAGTACAGGTGTGTGCTGCTGGTTCTGTCCGGGTCACCCTGTAGAGTGTTGGCACATCAGGGCCTCAGAACAAACCAAAGTCAGTCAAACAGGTCTTGAGCCTTGAATACCTTCTTGGGTCATTGAGTGTGACTGCGGGCTGCAGTATGACTACAGATTTAATGGAAATCTTCTTTGTGTTTTTCTCAGTTTTCTCACGAGTGGACGGGAGCTGTGAGCTGGCTGAATGTGGGCTGTTCCCAAAGTAGTGATTTTAATCAGAATTGTGCAAGGATGGCGCCAGAAACCATGAGTAAGACACCGCGTTGTCTGACCATGCGAAACAACAGCTTTGTGTAGTGAATAGATGCAGTGGGAGAGGAAAAAAAACATGGCAGTGTCTTTAGGAGGCAAAGAAATGCCAAAGGTTCTGCCTATTGTGTTCGCCTCACAGACTGAGTCTATGCAGGAAAGCTTGAGAAACACATGGTTTTGGGCTTCTCGAAGCCTCGAAGGCTGCCGAATCAGTGTGAGTGTGAAGGGGGCATTGTGAAGGCCTGAGGGGCCCGATTGTGGCAGCAGACAGACGAAGCTGTTCTCAGCATTGAACTTCAAGCCATATGGTTGACTTCTTCTTTACCAATTTGAGAGAGACAGAGAGAGAGAAAGTGTGTTTTCAGCACATGGCAAACTATATTATCTACGTGCGGTTTCATGGCTGGCTTGGGCCCCTCCTGTCTCTTACTCCCTCTGACTTCCTGGCAGTGGCTGACCTCTCGCACCAGCACCTCTGCTCTGCCAAAGCCCCAAAACAGACAAAGCACTCCTTCTTCTTCTCCCTTGAATGATGAGGAAAGAACGAAAGAAGGACAAGGGCAATCTGTCTCTCTCTGGGCTCCTCTCTGCGGCCTGACAGGGCAAGGCTGCGGTCCTCTCAGAAATGATTTCTCTCCGACTTTCAAAAGAGCTAATAATGACTCGTTGAAAATGTTATACTGCCCTATTAGATGGCAGATATTAATACAGTACAGAAGGCTGTGATTAGTGGAGACTACTGGATCCTAAATAATAATAAACTACCGTTGTAGGTTTTTGTTCTTCTACATACACATATAATTTTACGTTTCTCAGACATTGGGCTTTTATTAATTTAATGTGTATAAATATAACATATACAAAATTGTGCACGCCCCCTCTGGTCTGTAGCGCCCCCCTACGGGGCACCCGGACCCCAGATGGGGAACCACTGTTCTAGAGCATTACATTTAATTGTGAATGCCTTTTTTGGAGCTGTGTTTGTACAAACTGTATTTAACACCAATGTCAGCAATGGGTTCACCTTCAGAATCAGAATTTGGTTAACTGCCAGGTTGGGTTCACTATACGAGTAGACACACATGGAGATTTACGTGCATAACTACGTACCCCTTTGGGCACAGTGCCCTTTTTGGCAAGGTAAGTTCCCCATCAAGAAAAACTTTGGTTAAATTGGTTTGTTTTCGTTATCCCACCTCCCCGGTCAACAAAGTTTTTAGTCTATTCTCCCATCGACAATAATATTGGTTACTACTAATCTCTGCTGTCCGATAATATTTTTCATCATCTCACATCACCTGTGGAGATAAATGTTCAAACAAATTTTCCCCAACAAATTGAGGAGCTACGTTGGTGCTAAGTTGATTGCATGTTTTCAGACATACAGCACCAGTTTCCCAGGTCCAGATTAAGCCTAACCCTAAACTAATAAGTATTTTAGTGGCTAAACTATGTCATTTAGTCCAACACTGCGCTTAAACTTTGTCCACTGATTCTTAATGAATACTTTGTCATTCCTCTGTTGCTATTTGCTGAAAGGAAAATACAGACAATAACGAGAGAACCAGTTCCAGAATATTTCCCAGTATAAAACTGAGTCTTAAAATAAATCATGCATTTTTCAGACAGTTGCATGCCTTCTCTTCTCATCATCTCAATTTTCCATTATTTAAGTTTTAATGGATCATTTCTCTTTCTACATTTTTGCCCAATATGTGATTTCATAAACTGTAGCCGTGTAATACTACATTTTTCCTTTCTTTTCCTGAATATCATATAAAAGGTATTCAAACAACCCAGCTCATTTCACAGCCCAAGTGTGAGAAAAATATTCTTCTGATTTATAAGAATATTGAATTAATAAAATATTAAACTATAAATCAATACAATTTAAAACAAAATAGTTGTCAATGACTGTTGTATTCACGGAAAGAAAAAGGTATCCAGTACACTGTGGGGAAAAGTATTTAACCAAATTTAGCAAAAATAATTAACCAATGAATCAAATTTCATTGATAACTGGGTTTTAACTACACAAAACCAGGCCTCATTACTGACAGCCCTAATAAATCAAAAACATCACTTGAATATTGAAACTTTCCAGCAGTGTGAAGTAGGCTATGATGTCTACAAAAAGTAGTTCAAAAGGCATTCCTAAAGAGATGATAAAGTAAGTTATTAAAATATATATTCAGTCAAGGGACAGAACACAATTAATAAGGCACAGGGACTGAAAAACCACAATGAGAGCTGTTGTCTTCAAACAGAAAAAACATGAAACAGTGGCCATTTTTTCACAATTGGCTGTCCAACCAAAATTCTCCAAAAGTGAAGAAACAAATCCTTCAGGAAGCCACTAAAAACTTCAGACCATTAAGGACCTGCTAAATCTGTTACATCTGGCACAAAGCTAACATACCATTTCACAATAAGAACATCATACCGAAAGTGAAATATGGTGGTGGACAAGACAACAACAACTCCACCTCGGAATGGTTCAAAAGAAACAAAAGAAGGGTCATGTCGTGGTCTAATCAAGGTCCTGACTTGAGAAGAGGTAAAAGGACCCTAATCAGCTTGTTCATGTTCAAAAGCCCTCCAAACTGAATTAAAGTCATTCTGTAAAGACGATTTGACTAAAATTCCCCCAAAATGATATGAATGCCGTAGCTCCAGGTTTAGGGGGCAATTACTTTTTCACAAGACAAGTACATTGTGTTTTTCTTCTATAAATGAATGAATCATTTTTAAATACTGTATATATATTTGTTTCCTTATGCTCCGTACTCCCACAAATCCTTCTCTCTCCACAAACTGACCTTCACGTTAACAAGAGATTTTTATAGACAGAGAAAGAGAATTTCAAATGTCTAGTTGCTCCTCTTTTTACCAGGAAATGATTTTTTTTTATTTGTTGGGAGCAGTTTAAAGAGACATGAGAGCACTTTAATTATGGAATTATGAATGTCCTTTACAGTGGACACTAATATAGAATTGCCATTAATGTCATCTCTTTCACTGCAGTTAACATCTTAGTACATTGTTTTAGGAGACAGAATGGAAGCAGAGAAAATTTTGGAAGATTCAGACTTGGAGATTCTTCAAATGAGGGAAAATGCTGAAGGGAGTGGAAGAAGAGGTCTGAAGAAGAGGCTAATCAGATAAGCTGACAGATACACACCAACAGAAAAGCCGTGGTCCAGTATGGGAACCGTACAGTAGTATTGGGACACCCGACCATCACACCAACAGAGACTTCAGTAAACAAACAAGTAAACAAACATTTAACCCATAAGCGTCTATTAAACTATTAACCTAATTTCATTGTGATCAGATTGGCTGAAGTTTCTTTTAAGTAAATAAAAGTTTATTGAATACATCTAATTGCGTGTTTAGAGATAAAACCAACATTCATAAAGTATAATCAAATAATATATAAAACTGAAGAAATGCGCAGTTCAGCTGATCCATACCAGCCACAAGACAAGTCCCGTAGCCACTAAAAATGAAGTAAAAGGGAACAGAAAGTTTTAAGAAAAACAATTACTGTACCATTTCCAAAATTAAGAAACATCTTGTTTAAAAATAAATTGAAACATAAGATGAAATAAGAGAGAAATATCAATGAAATGTAAAGTGTAATAAAATCATTGTGCTGTCCACAACAGTGGACATGTAATAAACTTTTACAACAAAATATAATTTAGAATATTTTTAAGAAGTACTTAAAAATCCAAACTGCAAGAGGATTTTAGGAAGATATTACATTTAGTATAAATATATTAAGCCTTTCAGTGACATAATATGTTAAAAACAGCATAAAAGGCCTTTTCATAGTACTGGTTGAGAAGGAATATCATTGGTTTGTTGTTAATGAATGCTTTAAATTTGCAGAGTAGACTATCTGAAGCATTTTGGCCCTCTCTGTAGAGCAGCGATCCCCAAACCTTTTCGCCACGGACCAGCTTCATGTAAAACAATATTTTTACAGACCGGTATAGATACAGCAAAAAACAAAATGCATAAAAAGTTTGATGTACCATATCACGTGACTGAGACGAGCTTTGTTTTGGAAATAAAAGTCCTTTCAGACTCATGATAATCAATAAAATATTTTTTACTGTACTGGAGCACAGTCAGGCTGGAATAGAAACGGTTCTCCCTGAATTGTGTCCAAAATGTCTTGGTATGCATTAAGTGTCCCCATTACTGGATGTAAGAGGCACAGCCCACACTCTAAAAACAGGTGTGTCCCAGTACTTTTGTCCATCCTCTGGTGTCCTCTGGTGTGTGTAGTGCTTGCATTTTAGCTGTGAGTGTGCCCAGCATCCACCAGAGGTCAGTGTAATCCATCACATGCAGTCCAGCCGAGCTCAGCTCAGTCCAAGAAGGAAATAGTTGCAGATACTTCAAAAAGATAGTCTTGGTTTTGTGCAGAGAAGCTGTGACATGTTGCTCTTTGTTAAAATTAATCACAAACAAAATAAAACATAATATTATTACTTTGTTGGGTGTTTAGCCGTACAGTATCCTTGAAAGGTGTCAGCTTTGTTTCAGATTTACTGCATTTTTGCACCTAGAGACTTCAACAGGCTAGAGATCACTGGAGCAGATTTAGGATCAGTTTAAAACAATACATTATGTAACAGTATAAACAGTTATTATCTAGCTGGATAGGCTTTACTCTTTTTCAGAAGTCACCCCAATCTGCCAAAGTGAGCCATTAGATTGTTTGTGTGTGAGAGACCTCAAATGTGAATAGACTACCTCGGCAGTACTGCTAGGAGTAGTGGTCATAAACACAAATAGTGGTAATACGGGTAAATGATACACCACCTTTGCTGCTTTGTGCCTGATATTACTTTACTTTGACCTTAAAGTCTTTCATCTGTTTATATCCTTTCATCCAGAGTTCTATACAGAGGCATGTATTGATCCCAGATCAGTATTTTACAGTCACTAATGTCAACCATGTGAAATGGGATAAGCCATGCTGCTCTTATTTATTTATTTATTTATGTATGTGTGTATGTATGAAGTTTGGGTATTTAAGTAGTTTTTGTAGGTAATTTAGTTGATAAACAGGCACTGGAAACTCAACAGTAATTTGATGTATTTTATGCATAGATTTGTGTGCACACAACATGAATGAATGAGCTGTCAAGTTTGGGAGCCACTGACATGAGAGAAGCAAAACAGTTGTTGGTCCACTGTGGAAAGCCTGCAAATGTATTTTTTGACCATCAGACTAGTTTAAACTAGTCTATAAAATGTTCAGATCTCTATTTACTCATTTTTGTATTTTGTAGGTTTATGAAATCTTTGACTTTGTCTTAAAAATGGGTAACCTGTCTAAAAATAAAAGGTAAAATTTATTCCAATTCACCGTTCACAGCCATCCAGTGCCCACCTAATAAGTAATCTGTTGCATCATAGAAAAATGCAATGCCTCTTGTAGGAGAAGATCAGGCATAGCTGAGAGGAAGGTTAACAAAATGAACAAGGTTCTGGTGGAGGACATGGGGGTTGGGGGTGTACTTAGTATCCACAAAAGGGGCCTTAGACCAAGAGAGAGACCTGAGAACTGCTGATATAGAGATATGTAAAGCAAAGATATGAAGAGTGTAAAAGAGAGTATATGCTAAAGTGACTATCACTAGCCTAGAGCTGCTGATGGTGAGATTGCTGCTGTGATTATGACTGAACAATATAGCTTGAATGATGCATTTTTTGTGACTCTAGCTATAAACCTCTTGTATGTTACACATGGAAAGTGAAAGCAGCACAGAAGTAAGTGTTTGTTTACGGGCTAAAGTGTGGTGGAAAATCTTCTGGGTATAAGATAAAAGCAGCAATAAATAATGCATATTTCTGTTTCAGTATTTAACTATTTAGTTATCAAGCACAACTATCCCATGTGCAACTATTATTATTACATGCATGTTATTTATTTATTTATCTATGTATCCTTCATGAGGCAGAACTCTTCAGTCACTTTCGTGAAGAACATTTTGGGGTGGCACACAGGGTGGCCAGTCAGATATTAGAAGTAACTACCCTGACCACCCTTCTAACTTCACAAATAACTGGGACGGGTCTTTCACTGAGCCTTCAGTTGTCCTCAGGCCCATCCACTGAGAACACTACATTACTCTCTAAGCTACTGCTCGGAGTACATCGACAGCTAATTACTGGCGCTCTTCGTCATAACATGAGTGATGATGCTTTTGGTAAAGGCACGGATGTAGACATGGCAGCCAGCTGTGCCAGGGTGCTGAAGGAGGAGTCACTGAGGTCATTAGCCATGTTTTCATAACCTCATTAAACTGCCATTCTTGGCTGGGTTGTAAGTATAGTGCAGCGGTGGGAAGAGATCGCCGTAGGTTGTATTTCCAAGAGAGCACATATACTTCACACACATTAGAAATTTGACATGATTAGACACAGAAATGTCATTTTGTAGCAGGCTACGAGTTGGATGCTAACTTGAGTACAGAGAAGATTCAAGTGTGCTGCTGTGGGTGAAATGCTGAGAGTCTCTGTGTGTGTGTTTCCTGTACTCATCATTCACACTATTCACTGCCCCTTTTCGCGCCACTAAACTAACCTTTCATTAAGACTCCAGATACCCCCACTAGAACCCATTACACCTTACAGGCAGATCCCCAGAGCCTAATGCCCCCACACAGACTATAGATAAACATACACATGGCACCAGCGTAGTCATATAGGTCCATCTTCCTCCTAATCCTCTCTCTCTCTCTCTTTCTCTCTCTCTCTCCCCTTCTGTTATTCCATTCCCCTACTCACATGCCATGCCTGTTGAGAGAACCACATTAGTGGGGGGAAAGATGTAGAGCAGATAAAGGAGTGCGAAGCAGAATGGAGTCATTAAGGACGTGTTGATGGAGGGAGTCTGAATTTCAGCAGAGGTGGAGAGAGGAGGAGGTGGAGGAGATGGAGAATGGAGTCAGACACAAGAGGCTCAGCCATCTAGCCTTTTTAACCCATTCTGTTTATGCGTGAGCTCTAGATAGCCCAGCTGCCGCCAACACTTTCACCACCACACTGCCTCATATGAATGAACAGAACTTTCCCTGTCTGCTCGGACTCCCTTTCAATAAATAAAGCCTTCAATTAGTCCCTAAAGCCAAAAAGGAGACAGGATCACTCCAGTTTGGCCCTCCTATACACGAGTATGTGAGAACCTTTACACACTAAAGATATTACCCCTGCTTTTGCATCTAAGCACACCCATGAGTCTATATTTAATCCCAGTAAACTGCATAGACCCATATTTGGGCATGTGTTCTAATTCTTAAAGTTAACTTGAAGTTAGCTTAAAGCTTAGTTAATTGTTTTAACAGTGGTAGAAGTGGTTACACAGTGATTACTAACTAATTTATACTTGTTACTGAGCAATAAACTTCAAGTTTAATGAGTAGTAACCCTGTGGTTTAACCTCTTAAACCTTAAAGGCTTGAATGTAGGCCCACATTTATACTGTAAAAAGGAAAATCTGGCTTGATAGAATAGGTGATTGTACTCCTAGGCTGTGTTACACTGCAGTTACTCAGAATCTGTAAAATTTTCTAACAATAGTGAGACACTCTATACTGACTTTTCAAACAATATTTGTCCACTTTTTCAAGGCTTGAATGGGCCAACCTTAAAGGAATAGTTCAGCTAAAATCAAATTTTCCACTTATCCCAGATGCAGCTGATCAGTTAAGACTTGGTAAGGGTCCAAATTTGGCTTCTTTTGTTTAATACTGGAGCTGATGTTGCTGCATACAGTCAATGGTCACCCAAATGTTTTCTGTACATATATCCCAAACTTTTCTCAACCTGATCATAACATGTCCAGCTCTTCATTAAAGGGATACAGACTCACCTGTGAGTAAAAACCTCTTAGTGTAGGCAATCCCAACAGGCAGTCATTTTAGAAATTTTCCTGGAAAGGGTGACTAGTGTTTGTTAGTAACAGGCAAAATTTGGGCTCCAAACAGGTCTTGGTTGACTGACTACCTCAGTAGTAAGTGGAAAATGTGTCAGTTGGATTTTGTTCACAGAATGATTCTTTGAAGGTTCTCACAACTAAAAACTATATTAGCATTTACTTAAGAACAAGATTAATAACTGAATAGGACCTCAAACCTGCTGCCTATGTTGGTGAAAGAGCACATTTCTCCTTGAAGGCAGCCGAGCTTGGCGCAGTGACAGTTGGCGGGCTGTTTAGAGGATCAGAGGGATCAGGATAGGAGATCAGCAAGGCTCTTTTCTGCTCTACTCCCCAGCTTTATTTGGCACAAGTCACCTCTCTGCTCCAAGGTACTGGCAAACAACAGCATCCACACCACCTAGAAAGCCAAAAGATATTGAAACACTTGCCATGTCCAGTAGAGCAGGTTGAAGGAGACAGCTCCCACTGCCATGCCTCTGATATACACATAATTCATATAAATATTTATTGAATGTACACTGTGGAACATACCAAAGGCATTGCCTTTTTCTCCTTTCAGCCCCTCCTGATGTGAAATAAACCAGGGCCGGTGAAAAGGGAGGAAAATATGTAGTTAGTCATTGCCAGCAGATGGCGATAAGGAGCCACTCCGGTGACTCACTATTCAGGCCTTTATACACATAATAAGCTGTTTCACTATGTGGCACTCCATTTTTTACTGCTGTACAATTGTAGGCTTTTTTAGACAGTAGGTATCATATGCAGTGGGCCCCAGTTGTCTTTTAGCGATCAAAAAATGAGAAGATCATCTTCTACCACTGTCCCACTAGCGTCCACTAGTTATTCCAGCAGACTTTTACATTTGATATGTTTTGTCCCATTTTGTCTCATTACTCTCTGAGACACACTTACAAGCTTAAACTGAGAGGTGGGACTAATCTCCTTCATAAACCTTTTGAATTTTCCTTCCTCTCCACCCTATTCAATCCATCCAGCCCCGTTCATCCCCCCTACAACAGACTTCAGCGATAATCTGGAAAATGTACATTTCAACCGTAAAAGCAAGTCTAAATTTCTGATCACATGCTAAGTGTTCCCAGCTGTTTTATACAGTCCGCCGACCGACCGGCCCGGTGTTGACAGGCAGCTGAGCAGAGGAAAATGAATTAGTGAGCCTGTTTATAAGTTAAAGATGTGACCTGTAAAAAAAAGCAGGTTCTGTCAGAAATCTCAGTAAAGTGCATGGCATGCCACGAAGAGCCTGTAGGAGATATGGAAGTTGTCAAAAGCTAGCCGAGGGTCTTTAGAACTTCAGAAGGTTAGAGCACACGGTGCAGTGTGTATATGAAAGTTTATCTGCATATAAAGTTTAATAATTTAGCTATTTTATGTGGATATACTTAAAATACGAAGCTTGAGTCTCAACTGGGTGTGTGATGTGTATGCAACATAAAAGCATACCTGAACTGGAACATGGTGTAATTGGGTTCCCAAACTAAAAGGTACTGAATCTGTACCTTTGCCTGTACCACACCAAGGGCAGTATTTGTACCATGAAAGATGGGGTTTATTTCTGGCCATGTATGGGTGCTCTGATATAGGTGCTCCGTGTCTGGCCTCCTTGGTGCATAGACTTTTGAATGTTGAACGAAGAAATTGGCATGGCATTTACAGAATGGACGATTATCCTCATCTGCCTTTTGTTCTTACTTTTCTCCTGGCTGGATCTACAGCCAACAATGGTGCGCTCATGAGCCAAGCTTAAAACTTGCTGCAAACAGTGGCACATATTTGAACAGGTTTTCACCCGCTTTCTCATAATGCATTACAATATTTAAATACCTTTCGTTCTAAAGACCATTATGTAACCATGCACCATTATCATATAATTTACTAGTGTTTCATAGTGGTTACCCAATAATTCACTCATACTGTTAAAATAAAGGTACCAAAAAGAGTTATTTGAAGTAATGGCATAGAACAACCACTTTTGTTGTTGTTGTTGTTGTTGTTGTTGTTGTTGTTGTTGTGTGTGTGTGTGTAGGCTATGTGTGTGTTAAAGTGTCTCTTGTGCATACATATGCACCCTGGGTCAGCTCTCATATCATGGGAGCATGTTTAGTGTATTACTCCAGTTTGACCCTCCTATACACGAGTATGTGAGAACCTTTACACACTAGAGATATTACTGCTGCTTTTGCATCTAAGCACAACCATGAGTCTATATGTAATCCCAGTAAACTGCATAGACCCATATTTGGGCATGTGCTCTAATTCTTAAAGTTAACTTGAAGTTAGCTTAAAGCTTAGTTAATTGTTTTAACAGTGGTAGAAGTGGTTACACAGTGATTACTAACTAATTTATACTTGTTACTGAGCAATAAACTTCAAGTTTAATGAGTAGTAACCCTGTGGTTTAACCTCTTAAACCTTAAAGGCTTGAATGTAGGCCCACATTTATACTGTAAAAAGGAAAATCTGGCTTGATAGAATAGGTGATTGTACTCCTAGGCTGTGTTACACTGCAGTTACTCAAAATCTGTAAAACTTTCTAACAATAGTGAGACACTCTATACTGACTTTTCAAACAATATTTGTCCACTTTTTAATGATATCACTTTTTAATCACACTTGAATTGGCCAACCTTAAAGGAATAGTTCAGCTAAAATCAAACTTTCCGCCAAAATCAAATTTAAATACCTTTCGTTCTAAAGACCATTATGTAACCATGCACCATTATCATATAATTTACTAGCGTTTCATAGTGGTTACCCAATAATTCACCCATACTGTTGAAATAAAGGTACCATAAAGAGTTATTTGAAGCAATGACATAGGACAACCACTTTTGTTTTGTGTGTGTGTGTGTGTGTGTGTGTGTGTGTGTGTGTGTGTGTGTGTGTGTGTGTGTGTGTGTGTGTGTGT
>JBBJLR010000153.1:8862152-8873900 GCA_037577145.1 Brachypetersius gabonensis
CTGTACCTGCAGGAAACACTACACACAGATCTGAGATCAGCAGGAAAAACACTACAGAACCCACAGAAACTCATACAAGATGATCTTCACCTGTTCACCTTCTTCCAGGACAACCGGCTTTAAGACTGTAGATCTTGTAGGTTTCTGGTTTTCAGTACTGGAAGTTGCAAACTTGGACACCTAAAGCGATCAGAATCAGAAGTCCAGCAACTCCACTAAGAGTGTTTAAAAGCTTCCAGTTTTCGAATCATCCATCAGAGTGACTCGAAAGCACTTTATGGTTCGTCAGAGGTTCAGTCAGGCCTGTGTGGCCGGGGGCCATCACGCAGGGCTCTGGCTAACAAAAGCCAGGCTTTAGACGCGCCGCCTGACAGGCGTTTACTCACAGGAGCAGGAGGCCAGCAGAGGCACGGCCTCGCTCCCGAACAGAATGAGAATAAAGACTTCAGCACTTACAACAATTCAAATCACCTCCGTTAGTGTCTGTAAAAGGGAGTTTATCTATAAAACTCTAAATCTTTTAAATGCATTTCATCAGTGAAAATGGACAGACCATTAAGACCAAAGCACTATGGAGCACTGATCGATAATGAAAATGGGTTATTGATCAAAAGCAGAACCTCCATTTAGAAAACTGCAAAGCTGCGTATGGCATGCGTTAAAAACCACCATTAAATAGAAACACCTGAATAAAGAAGTAGCGAACGATGAATGCAGAAGGTTCCAGACAGGTGATACCATTAAGCAATTAACACCCTGCCACACTCCTCAGATTACAAACACCGACCTCAGCTTTCATCAAAAAGACCAAAGGAAAAGATCTCAGAAACAGCACCAGTGACTAAAGAGGCACAGACCTCAGTAAACATCTGGAAGGTGAAAGAGCAGATGTTCCTCAGACCTTCAGGCAGGTCGGTGGTGTACAATCCAAAAATGTGATCCAATCATTCACCACCATGTTCTCCACAAATGGGCGAGTGCATGCGCAGAGTTCCGTAAACAGTACCTGAGGTGCTGTCTGGAATATTTTAGGAGTACATTGATCTTTTCTCATGGGTTATGTTCCCAGAGCACACGCGTATAGTGAAAAACCGCATTGCTTTGGTAATATAGTGTAAACCCTAAATCTGCTCCCTAATCTGCTCCCAGAACAGTTTGATTTCATTTTAAACTCAGTTTGATGCATTACCCTTAAAGAAAATGTAAAGGTAAATAAATAATCAGAATCAGAAAACTATTGCTTAAAAACCATTAGCATTAACAGTTAGCATTAGCATCGTACACAAAAGAAAGGTGTAAATAACTCTCTCTACCCACATGTTTAGACAGAGCACAGCTTACTAATACTGAATACACTGAGATCACTGTTGAAAATTTGCGGGAGGGGGGTTTAAACACTACAATACGAGGACAAGACACGGAGCAGTCATGCTACATGCTGCAGCAGCTTCCTCTTCTTTTTCTTCTTCTTCTTCTTCTTCTTCTTATGGCATCTTATAGGGATGTTCTGTTTTGTTATTTACATTCCTTTGGTGTTTTCTTAAGGCCCAGCCTGTTATTTTAGTTTATTTGATTTGGTTTATTTGATATCATATCCCAAGTAATTACAGATTGGGGTCTCGTCCGGGATATTTAATTAATAATTTATATATTTTTCATAAGGACACTGACTGATTGATACAGAAAAGAGAGAAAGCCAGTGACTTGTGTGGGAACGTAAGCGTGTGTAGTAAAATAATGGCACATATCCAAAGCTTTTTGGAGAATCCCTCCATAGATTTATTGAATGCATGCAGAAAGGATGATCTCCTCAGTTTGGCACACTTCAGAATTTTGAAAGTGAGGTCTAAAGGAAAACAAGAGGTTAAATTAGTAGTGTTCGATAAACTGGTGAGTGAGGGTATTTTGAAGCGCGTTGAGGTACTGGACTTGGTGTACCTTGCTGTAGCTTGACTCTCCCCGTTCCAGCCCTTTTCACCCCCAAGCGAGCGTGCATCTGCTTTGGAGTCTGTCCGGTTAAAGGTCCGATTGGCTCAGATCGAGGCAGAGGCCCGGGAGAAAGAGCAGATGCGGGACAATGTGTTTCATTTTGCCGTGAAATGGCCGGAGATCGACAAAGAGGTTTGACTCCATCAGTTGGAGCTGGGAAAGGGACTGTCACTTAAGGAGACAAGCCAGTCTAGTGATACAGAGAGTGGTAAGGTGTCAGTAACTCCTCTTACACCTAAAACCAAATTGGATATCACAAAAGTTATTCCGATCCTACCTCAGTTCCGGGAAGCCGAAGTGGATGCATTATTAAAGAGTTGATCCTATTAGAGGAACTCAAAAGGTGTGTGCCGGAGGTGTCAGTTCCGTCATCGCACTCTAGTGTTTGTACTCCCTCAGTTAAAAACGTAGAGACTTCTACTTTAGGACAGTCACAAAAGTCACCACCACGAGAAACTAGAGAATGTTTTAATTGTCATAAAACTGGTCATGTCATTGTTAATTGTTTGGCATTGAAAGCAAAGCAAGGTCGGCCAAGCTCAGTTACACCCGGTACTTCGAGTGTTAACTCTATCAGTACTGTGTCAGCATATTCTTCTGAAGAGACAGAACGTAGCTTTCAGCCGTTTATATTTTCTGGTACTGTGTCTTTACCTGGAACAGGTCCCTTCATTATCAGAATTTTACGAGACATGGGGGCTGCACAGTCGCTCCTGCTGGCTGACGTACTGCCGCTCTCAGATGAAACTTTTTTCAGATCTTATGTGTTAGTGCAGGGAATCGAAATGGGTGTTGTAAAGATACAGTTACACTGAGTCCACCGAGTTGATGTCTGGTATGGTTCGTATGGGTATTTGCAATCGCTTACCTATGAAAAGAATTGCAATGATTATAGGGAATGATCTGGCAGGAGGGAAAGTAACACCCTTTCTTGAGGTTTGCCAAGTTCCCATGGAGATGTGTGAGCCCATACTGTAAAGGGAAGACACGTGGTTAGAGGGAGATGCCTATTCCTTTGCCCCCAAGTAAAATGTGGTGAAATATGTAGGTGAGTTTAAGGAGCTCTTAAAGAAAGCTTGTGAATTCGCTAAGAAAAACTTAAAGTCTTCTCAAGACAAGATGAAGCAAAGGTATGATAGGAAAACCATAACTCGTACATTCCAGCCAGGAGATAAAGTCATGGTTCTATTTCCTGTGGTTGGCTTGTCACTCTCTGCCTGTTTTGCAGGCCCACTTGTTGTTGAAAAGCGGATTAATGATACAAATTATTGTCTTAACACTTCTGACAGGAAACGGAAGAAGCGAGTGTGTTATATTTACATGCTTAAAGGATACGTTGACCGTTACATGGCAAACGACTCGTCCACCACGCCAGGGCTTGGTGTGGAGCACCTCAAATCAGTTGTCGCTGTGACCCTTCTCCCCTCTCCAAGTATAGAAGATGAGTTTTGTATCGACTCATTTGTACTGCTGTCACCGTTCCTGATGCTTACCCTATGCCTCGGATGGATGATTGTGTGGATCATGTGGGTTCTGCTGTTTTTGTTAGCAAGCTAGACTTGTTAAAGGGTTACTGGCAAATTCCTTTAACATCGTGTGCTTCAGAGACTCCCGACTTTCAGCTTTCGTGACTCCAGACTCTTTTGCCCAATATACGGCCATGGCATTCGGAAAGCGAAATGCACCTGCCACTTTTCAGCGGTTAATAAACCTAGTATCAGCGGGAGTGGCTAATTGTGAGGCATATTTGGACAATTTGGTGATTTATTCTGATACCTGGGAGGAACATTTAGCCAGTTTAGAAAGTGTTTTCAAACATCTATCCCAGGCTAGGCTGGCTATCAATCTCACAAAATGCAAGTTTGGGAAAGTCACTGTCACTTATCTCGGTAAACAGGTTGGCCAGGGTCAAGTTCGACCAGTACTTGCTAAGTTGCAGGCAATTAAGGAGTTTCCTGTACCCACGTCTAGGTGGGAACTTCGTAAATTTTTAGGGGTTTTCTCAAACTTGGTGGTAGCCCCTGTTATTACTTTACTGAGTCCTTCCTGTTCCTTTCGTTGGAATGATGAATGTCAGTATACTTTTGAAAGTATAAAGATTCTCTTATCTGAAGCTCCTTAGCTTTATTATTAGCCTTGCAGCATTTTGAGGTGTATGTTGGTTTGAGTTCAAAACCTGTACTGGTGTACACGGAACAGAACACCTTTGTCTTTCTATCACGTATGTTCAACTAGAATCAACGTCTGATGTGGTTGGCATTGATCCTACAGGTCTATAACCTAAACATTTGCCATAAAAAGGGTTTAGAGAAGGTGTTCGCAGATGCCCTATCCCATGCTGTATGAATTCTGTAACTACTAGGTTACCTGTGTTAACATGCCGATGTGTTTTTCTTTTTGAAATTGTTCAGTTTATGATTGATGTAGTCTGTCACAGATGGGATCTGTGAGTTTAAGGTGGGGGAGTGTTACGTGCCAGCACGTATGTGTCCCTATTTTCCGGTTCTCTCTCCCCTTAACCGGTTACAGGTGCATGAGCGCTCTCTCCTTATCCCTAACCCATTGCAGGTGTGAGTTGACTGCGACACAGTGATTAGCAGATTGTGTAGGTGACACCCTATTGGTGAAACGCCTCCACATATCCCACCTCTTCCCCTTCTAAGAGGAGAGTACTGAAGTGGTGTGTTGGTGTGGTGTGTGTTGAGAGAGAGAAAGAGAGACTGTTAGTTTTGAATGTTTGCGAGCAATCTTTATATGTCGCCGGGTGTTTGAAAATTTCTGCTCTGTGTTGTCTTTTGTTTGTTGCAGGTTGGGTCAGATCTTTTTTTTCTGTGTACAGTCAGTTGTCCTAAAACATCTAATCTTTATATCATATCCCAAGTCATAACAGCGGTTGATAACTTTTCTGTATTTTTATGTATTTTATACAGCATCTCACAAAAGTACACCCTTCACATTTTTGCAAATATTTTTTTTCAAGGGACAACACTAAAGATATAAAACTGATAGAATGTAAAGTAATTAGTGTACAGTTTGTATAAATTTGATGTCCCTTCAAAACTCAACATACAGCCATTAATGTCTTAACTGCTGGCAACAAAAGGGAGTACACCCCTGAGGGAAAACATCCAAACTGTGCCCAAAGTATCAATATTTTGTGATGCCACCATTATTTTCCAGCACTGCCTGAACTCTCTTGGGCATGGAGCTTCACTAGAGCTTCACAGATTGCCACAGGAATCCTCTTCCACTCCTCCATGATGACGTCCCGAAGCTGGTAGATGTTACAGACCTTGCACTTCTCCACCTTCTGTTTGAGGCCCCACAGAAGCTCAATAGGGTTTAGGTCTGGAGACATGCTTGGCCAGTCCAGCACCTTCACCCTCAGTTTCTTTAGCAGGTCAGTGGTGATCTTGTAAGTGGTTCGGGGTCGTTATCATGTTGGAATACTGCTCATCAGCCCAGTTTCCAAAGGGAGGGGGTCATGCTCCGCTTCAGTACGTCACAGTACATGTTTGCATTCTGTAGTTCCCCAGAGCTGGCAGCACTCATGCAGCCCCAAACCATGACACTCCCACCACCATGCTTGAGTGTAGGTAAGACACATCTGTCTTTGTACTCCTCACCTGGTTGCCGCCGCACACGCTTGACACCATCTGAACCAAATATGTATATCTTGGTCTCGTCAGACCACAGGATGCGGTTCCAGTATTCCATGTCCTTAGTCTGCTTGTCTTCAGCAAACTGTTTGCGTGCTTTCTTGTGCAGCATCTTTAGAAGGGGCTTTCTTCTGGGACCACAGCCAGGCAGACCAGTTTGATGCAGTGTGTGGCGTATGGTCTGGGCGCTGACAGGCTGGCTACCCATCCGCTCACCCTCTGCAGCGATGCTGGCAGCACTCAGGCGTCTATTTTCAAAAGTCAACCTCTGGACATGACGCTGAGCACCTGCTCTCAACTTCTTCAGCTGTTCTGAGAGGAATCTGTCCTTTAAACCGCTGGATGGTCTTAGCCACCGTGTTGTAGCTCAGTTTCAGGGTGTTGGCAATCTTCTTTTAGCCTAGGCCATCTTTATGTAGAGAAAATTCTTTTTTTAAGATTGTTACGGTCTGGGAATATGATGCTGGATAAAGATGTTATAGATTATAAAATAGAGGCAAGGTTTCCCATAGAACACTCATAGAAAATAAGAACACCAAGACTGAAGGTACATTTTCAATGTGCAAAAGCCAGTGTATTTACAATAAACAGTGCTTCAGGTATCCAAGAAGAAAAGTATTTACAAGTGAGAATCAGGGAAGTGTAAATATATACATATGTACAACCAGGAAGATGAGATAAAAGCATGAACTAAGGCTGGGCCGTTGACAACACCAAAGAAATGAACAAAGGATAACAAAAGGGTCCCTAAACTAGAACTCAAATGTAAATCCTAACTACAAAGAACACAACTAGGTAACTACACTAATCTCATAACAAAAGTACAAGGTTGGTGTCTGCCACTTACCTAGTGTTTCTAACATAACTCCTAGGGTGATGCACCATGTATAAGTAGTAAACTTACCTGGCCCCAAGCCAAAGTCAAGCACAGATCTTCAAAGTACAAAGTCACACTAGTAAACAAAAGAGAAAAAAAAAGTGAAACAAAACCCATTCACCAAGTGAAGCAGGGGGCAGCCATGAGCACGGTGGGGACGGTACCTTGCTCAGGGTACCTCAGCAGTGCCTAGCGGTCCTGGAAATCGAACCTGGACTTTCTGATCACAGGGCGCATGCCTTAACCACTAGGCCACCAGCTGGCCACAAAAGCCAAGCACTGTGAAGAACTGGCTATTAACAAGTCTGCAAACAGTCACAAGTTCTAAAGCTCACGCCAACAGAAACATACAAACAGAGTCACAAACACGCATTCAAGTACTAAATACAACAGTACAACAAACACAAGAGCAAGCATGTCCTCAGCACTCAGCATTCAGCTCTGAGCTACTTCAGCTGCTTCAACTCCCCTCTCTCTCTCAACGACATGGCGTTTTCAAAGAAGGAGGCGGGTCTTCAAATTCGAATCCTCCAACCAGCAGTGAGATCCATGATCAGCCAATCCCATGCAGTATAGTGTCCATACAGCCAATCAGAATGCAGTACGGCTGTCCAATTCACAGATGCTGTCCCCATGAACCTAAGAGTATTCACAGAGACATAAAGCAGCAAGACACTAGGGAGAAGTTAAAATCAGTTTCCAAAACGTGCACGTAACAAAGATCCTCAGAGAATTCTTTGCCATGAGGTGCCATGTTAAACTTCTAGTGACCAGTATGAGAGTGTGAGAGTGATAACACCCCATTTAACACACCTGCTCCCCATTGACACCTGAGACCTTGAAACACTAATGAGTCACATGACCACGGGAAGGGAAAAGGGCTAATGAGGCATAGTTTGGACGTTTTCCCTCAGGGCTGTACTCCCATTTGTTGCCAGCAGTTCAGGCGTTAATGGCTGTGTGTTAATGTTATTTTGACGGGACATCAAATGTACACCATTATACAAGCTGTACACTGATTACTTTACTTTCTATCAGTTTTATATATTTAGTGTTGTCCTTTGAAAAGATACAATAAAATATTTGCAAATATGTGAGGGGTGTACTCACTTTTGTGAGATACTGTAGGTGATGCAGCTGAACAATGTGGAGCACAACACTATACACAAATTACATTCACAACCTCGACTACAGTATCGTTATAGTCAATGATGAATAACTGAGAAAACAGCTGTGTCAACCCACGGGCCACGCAGTCGTCACTTCATACAGCCAGCTGTTTCCCCCAGCACCGTACCCAGATACCACCACATCGCTTTATTAAAAATATTGATTGACCAGATCACATTAAACATTACCATAATCTTTCTGCACAAACCCACACAAACAGTAAACCAGCCCACACTGGCCAGGCCACTGTTTGTAGAAAAACAGTTTGATAAGTGACTTCTGCTTCATTTTGCTTCATTACAGGTTAGACTGAGGCAGACGATTTGCATATAAACACAAAAGCATCATTAAACTGGTGGCATACGAGAGACTTATACCACTTATTCCACTTTATTTTTTTACCGTCATTTTAAACAGCAATAAATATTTTAATTATATAGAAAACATAAGCTAAAGTTCCTGGGGGTCTCTGAGGGAACAAAGCAGGTTCTAGCTGAAGAACCTCACTGGCACCACCACTGGAGTGAAGAGTAACTCCAGTACAAGTAAATATGAGTCACTCTGAATTCTTTTGAGGTCCTAATGTCCCTTTCATTGGGTTCCACTTTGGTTCTTTCAAGAAATTGTAGAACAGAATGAGATTTACCTCAAAATTACGTAAAGGGTTAATGAGACGAAGCTGCAGTGACAGATAATAAAACACACCAAGAAAGCACAAGCAGCACCTGACCTGACTTCCGCAGTCCGGATGTCCCGCTGCCTGCTGTTAGAGGCTCCTCAGACACCTTCGAGACGTTCAGTCCTCCCTCATTAACGAGGTGCTCTTGTTTGGACTCTTGTTCAAGGCCAGGATGAATCGTCTGCCTTTTGAATATGGAGAGCAGGTTCTTAGCCTTTTCAGCTGCTGTCGACTCATAACGACTCTTTCCCGAGCGCGTCTGCTGCATCGGCCTCGCCGGCTGCAGGCTCCACACCGAGGCCTCATTAGCCGCGGGTCAGCGCCCCCTCAGGTCCAGGGTTCAAGCCTTCAGGAACAGCCTTTCCAGGCCAGGCAGTTCCTGGAACTGTCTTTGTTTTATACAATCTAGGGAAATTAGAAGAGCTCTGCATTTCTCTCTTATTTACACTCTTAAAGGGCGAGCCGTACATTCTACTTGCTTCAAGTGGTGTTTGAATGGTTTCTACACCCAGATCAATAATCTTCAGATCCAAAAGATCCTTTAAGACTGAGATGTGAATGAGCTCTTTTCTGATTGGCTGAAGATAAAACACTCTTACTGCTTCAGCGTGAAGGGGCGGGGCCATGGGTCAAATCAGTGTTTTAGAAAGGGACTGTGAATTTAAACAGCTCTGCTTGTACATGTGGACTGAGAACCCGAGACACCGCCTTCAGCTCAGGTGATGCTGTTCTTAGCACAGCTTGGGCCAAGAGACCAGACAAGTCTCCTGATCATGAGCTCAGAAGATGTGCAGAGCAGCTGGAGGATGTTCAGTATCTCTGAGCATCACGGTCACCCGTCGCCCGAGTCACACACAGACCCGGCTGCACACTCTTCTTCATGGAGATCATCCAGAGTTCACACATAGACCAACGTCATGAGGACCCTCAGCAGACCAGCTTCAGTCTCAGCAGTGTTCTCCTTCATCCAGAGGGCAAGGAGAGCCCAATGTAAACAAACTCACACCGTACGGTTACCCTCAGTAATTTATACACCGCCATTTTCCTGCTTCCTGTTCCTGCTTCTCAGGCCTTTTTTTTTATAATTCCTTACTTCCTAAATCCTGGCACTTCTGGGTTTGGGTTCGTTTTAATGATTCTGCTGCTGCAGAACAGGATCTGCTATCCACTCACTCTCGGTTCTCACGGGACACTGACCTGTCCTGGATCAAACATCTACATCTCTTCACTCCTGAGTTCAAGTCTTGCTCTTGAAACCCTCTGATCCTATATAAACCCTGCTTACCTGGGCAGGGCTCTGGTCTCTGATAAACCACTACTACTCGAGGCTACTTGTTTCAGTCTTGGCTTCGTACAGGAGGACTGTGGTAGTGAATACTAATTACAGTATTGTACCAACCCACAATAACACATACACACCAATCAGGTTTTACAGGGAAATTCTGTATTATTAAGTGTGATTTCAGGTCAACATATGCACATGGAAATCACTGGGTATTTGGGTACTGTCAAAGGAAAGAAAGGAAAAAAGAAAGAAAAGTTCTGAGGTTATATGAACAAATCATCAAAATTCACTTCAAACCCTATAAGACAGGTTCAGTACAATGGGCAGTAGATATCAACATAAACCATTAATAAAGCAGAACACTGTGATTACACCAGTATTTCTTTGTTAATATCAACATTAATTATATGCTAACTGGTCTGTTCCCCATTTTTTATGCATTTATATAAAAATGGCAAGGCTTATCAATACAATGGTTGATTTATTTACAACTCACCAGGATATCTTCAAAAAAAGGACAAAACCTTCAAAAGAACCTTGAAATCTTCTTATCAGTGCATCAGTTTGTTCAGTGTGAAATCTTATATTTACGTCTCATCATCTATTCATCTCCGTGTTGGAGTGGATGAAGCATGTAAAAAAAGAAAAGACTTTCGGGAGTACCTGCCAATATACCACTACAAGATTAAGGGACTATCCACTAAGGGAGAAATAAACTTATTCAGTGTGTGAGATCCGATTAATAAGGATCAGTTTGCTGTACAAAAACGTTATAGGGGTTGCACTCCTTTCTTGACCCATGTTGTGGTCTTGGAGGAATGTTGTGGTCCTGGAAGAATGTTGTGGTCCTGGAGGAATGCTGTGGTCCTGGAGGAATGCTGTGGTCCTGGAGAAATGTTGTGGTCCTGGAGGAATGTTGTGGTCCTGGAAGAACACTGTGGTCCTGGAGGAAAGCTGTGGTCCTGGAGGAATACTGTGGTCCTGGAGGAATACTGTGGTCCTGGAGGAATGCTGTGGTGCTGGAGGAATACTGAGGTCCTGCAGGAATGTTGTGGTCCTGGAGGAATACTGTGGTCCTGGAGGAATACAGTGGTTCTGGAGGAATGTTGTGGTCCTGGAGGAATACTGTAGTCCTGGAGGAATAGTGAGGTCCTAGAAAAATACTTTGGTCCTGGAAGAATACCGTGGTCCTGGAGGAATACCGTGGTCCTGGAGGAATTTTGTGGTCCTGGAGGAATACTGTGGTCCTGGAGGAATACTGAGGTCCTGGAAGACTGTTGTGTTCCTGGAGGAATACTTTGGTCCTGGAGGAATACCGTGGTCCTGGAGGAATGCTGAGGTCTTGGACGAATGTTGTGATCCTGGAAGAACACTGTAGTCCTGGAGGAATAGTGAGGTCCTGGAGGAATACTTTGGTCCTTGAGGAATACTGAGGTCCTGGAGGAATACTGTGGTCCTGGAGGAATGTTGTGGTCCTGGAGGAATATTGAGGTCCTGGAGGAATACTGAGGTCCTGGAGGAATACTGTGGTCCTGGAGGAATGTTGTGGTCCTGGAGGGTGGATGAAGCATGTAAAAAAAGAAAAGACTCAAGAAAAGGTCTTTCGGGAGTACCTGCCAAAATACCACTACAAGATTAAGGGACTATCCACTAAGGGAGAAATAAACTTATTCAGTGTGTGAGATCCGATTAATAAGAATCAGTCTGTTGTACAGAAACCTTATAGGGGTTGCACTCCTTTCTCGACCCATGTTGTGGTCTTGGAGGAATGTTGTGGTCTTGGAGGAATGCTGTGGTCCTGGAGAAATGTTGTGGTCCTGGAGGAATGTCGTGGTCCTGGAAGAACACTGTGGTCCTGGAGGAAAGCTGTGGTCCTGGAAGAATACTGAGGTCCTGGAGGAATGTTGTGGTCCTGGAGGAATACTGTGGTCCTGGAGGAATACTGAGGTCCTGGAGGAATACTGAGGTCCTGCAGGAATGTTGTGGTCCTGGAGGAATACTGTGGTCCTGGAGAAATACTGTGATCCTGGAGGATTACTGTGGTCCTGAAGAAATACTGTGATCCTGGAGGATTACTGTGGTCCTGGAG
>JBBJLR010000153.1:8897555-8908323 GCA_037577145.1 Brachypetersius gabonensis
TACACACACATACACACACATACACACACATACACACACATACACACACATACACACACATACACACACACACACACTTTTACCAGAAAGTAAAGGCTTGATTCAACTTACAAATCTTCAATAAATCTTTTTTATAAATACCCTTATAATAAAGCAGTGCAAAACCATTCATCAGTTAATCTGCATAAACAGCTTTTGCAACATGAATTGTAAAATCTGCAACTGGCATTTAAACTGTACAAATGTAGCCAATGTATACAATCTGAATGTAAAGAAAAGCATTCTGGATTTTATGAAAGCGTTTTTACTGTTCAACAGATTTTCACAAGCTCATGAAACAAAGGGAATCAAAATCTTATAAGATTCTCATAATGATTAGCATAATTCCCATAAGACCATTAACCCTAAGTTGCTCCAGGGAGACTTTCCCCTGTTGGGAATGAAAGTTGCTTTGGATAAAAGCGTCTGCTAAATGGCATAAATAAATGTAATAGTTACATGACAAAAACAACAGAGGAAACTAACCTTTTCAGGTTTTTCCTCCATGGCAACTGGAGTGCCACCCACGTCTGCTAGAGCTACGCGTAACAGGGAGTCAAAGAGAGGAACGGCCAGGTCAGAGTTTACCACACCAGACCGAGACAGCTGATCCTTCACCTGACACAAAGTGTCCACCACAGACTAGAGAGAAAGAGAGAGGGAGAGAGGGGGGATGGACGACCAAGCAAGCAAAGGATGATAGAAATAGTGAAAGGAAAGTCAGAGACCAAGACAGAGAAATGAAAGAATGATGGAGACCGTCAGATAGGAGAGAGTGCAAGAAAGAGCAAGAAAAGGATGACCAAAACAGTAAGATAAGATAAGATAAGAAAGAAAGAAAGAGAGCAAGGCAGAGAAAGCAAAGAATGGTAGGGATAGTGAGATAGAGAGAGAGAGAAAGAGAGATACTCTAAATAAAAGTCAAAAATGCTCTAAGGCAGGTTTTAATTACCCAAGTTAGAAATTTGAATTATATAAAATACGGTGCGGTGAATACAACTGTAAAGGGGTTTTTTTCTGTTGTTTAACAGTTTAATGATAACTGACTGTGTTATTTACCTGGAATGAAAGATCTGGCTCAAGTTTCTGCAGTGCAGAGTTAGCACTGTGGAGGCAGATGGCCAAAAGCGATTCCAGTAGCCGAATGCTCTGCAAAGGCCATTCCTCTTCCAGCTTGTACACTGGGTCCTTGCTTCTGTCCTCTACTTGACTAAAACCCAATTGGTTGCTGAGGTCAAGCTGATGGATGTCATGTGAACCAAGTGTTGTGGTTACCCCATCTTTCTGTACTGGTGTCATGGCTGGAGAATCTGAGCGAGATGGGCTTGCTTTGCCCTTCCCTTCTCTTTTTTTCTTAATTTTACCATCCTTGGTTTTGGAAGTAAGTTTCTGTATAACCATAGCCATGAGGCGGCAGCATACGTCCAGACCACCCAGCCTGAAAAACTGTCTCTGAAACACTGGACTGATCAAGTAGATCCAGCGGCATACGGACCAGACATCTGCAGCTTGTCTCACCTGCTCCTTGGAGGGCAGTGCCACATTGTCTGGTGACAGGCATGGTAAACGTCTACCCAGGGGTTCACTGGCTGTACTATCATAGCCTGAGGTATCCTCAGAGTCATTTGCAGAGTCCCTGTCAGATTCAGCCTCCTTGCTAACGCACAGGAAGGCCACACACAAGAAAAGATTAATGGCATTTAAATGTGCCTCTCCATGGTCACGACCCATTCCACCACCACCACCACCACCACTTTTGCCCCGCCCATGTGGACATGCCTCTTTGAGGCCTTCATAGAACTTGGTGAGACTCTGTGGACCATCACCTGTCCTACAAGACCCCAATTCCTCTGCCAGTCCAAGAACAGCATCTCTCTCTTGATCTTCAGCTTTCCCTAGCTCTTGATGAGCACTGTTTGCCTGCTGGTCACAGCCAATTAAGATCAGTGTCTCAAACACCTTCAGTGCCCAAGCGCGAGTGCAGTCCAGGTAAATTAACTCAGTAACCTGGTTCAGCCCATTACAGCTTAAGAACAGGTCCTTCACCACTGTGCTAGAGGTAAGAACAGATGGAAACCAATGAGAACAACAAAAAATTGGAGCTTGCCAGACAACACAAATTAAGCATCAGGAAAAAATGAAAACCACATACAAAAAAAGCCTTCACCTATTGAGTATAATATAAACCTAGACACCAATGTTACAACATAAGCATTGACAAATACTTACAGTTCTTAGATAAACAAAAGAACAAAAATAATAAACTAAGGTAAAATAATTATATTTTTCACTGAATTCTGTTTTACTTGTGCTGTTTTTTTCTGTGGCAGGACCTGCATATCTAAGATTGTTTACAATTAAGTCATTGTGTCACACTGTTCTTAAAGAATCTTAATTAAATTCTTTTAATTATTCAAGTATTGGTACTTTCATCTTTACCATCCAGTGCAAGCACTGGAAGAGAAACAGTGGAAAAGAAGTGAAGTCTTACCTTGACCTGAGTAAGGCAGGTAGTGTCTGAAGATAAATAAGAAGCACCTCCACAGGGAAGCACTGGGTGTGGTAGCTGCAGACCTGGGTACATGAACTGGACACACCTAGTTGTTGAGCATGATGAGATAGTTCTACACCCCTCTGAAGCACAGGATTCAAAATGTGAGTGTACAGTTGCCACTGTACTACCGCATTGCCCGACAGTGTGAGCTGACACACATGACTGGCAATCTGTTGACTCAACTGCCAGTCCTCACCAAACACTACTTCCTGGTAGGCTTTCAAAGTATTCCATTTCAATAGCATGTCTTCAGATCCTGCACTTGGAAGGACACCTTGTGAGTAGTAGTAAGGATATGAAAAGGTGGAGGTCATTTCTTTTCCAGGCTCACAGCCCTGCAAAGTCTCTTCAATACCAGGTATCTGACTGCTATCTATGGTGCAGATATTGCATGAAGCAAGTTTAGCCTTTTCTGAAGGCTGTCCACCTCCAAGCTGATCCAGCACAAGCCTGCTAAGCATATCCAGTATATGAGACTGATGGCTGTGCAGCCCGGGTGCCCGAAATGCATGAAGAAGAGGACCTACAACTGAATGTGGGTCCATGCAGCAACAAATACCAACAGTTTGTACACCAGTCAGCACCTGCAGCACTGCAGGTCCTGAAGGTGACAGGCATTGGAGAAGGCGCAGACACTGCTGCGCACAGGCTGCAATACAGCAACAGCGCTCTGGGTAGCACACTTGTCTATCATTACCTTTGATTTCTTCCTCAAAAGGGTTGCATCCAGTGGCCTGCTTGAAGGCAGAGATGGGCAGTCCTGAGAGGTCACGATGATGATGCAAAAAATGAGAGTACTCACAGTGCCTATGGCGACGTCGTGCACACACAGACTGGTGCAACTGTTCCGATTTGGTCTTTTTCACCGTACTGATTATCTTTAGCACACCAGAAATGAGAACATGCAAATGTTCTGAGGCTTCAAGACCCACGTCAGAGTCCCGAGTACAACCTAGTGCTTCGAGATGAAGACAAGTTGCTTCAAACAACTGAAGGCCACGGTGCTGCACAAACTCATGAACCAGGTCAAGAGCTTGACTGAAGAAGAATGGATTTGGGGCAGAGGTTTGCAAGCAGCCAAGTAAAAGTTGAATGACTCCTTCTAGGAGTTCTGGCAGAAGCAGGGCCCGGTGACGGTACTTAGAGAAAGAAAAGTCCTCTTGCAGGTCCTGTAAAGTCTTTTTGGGGCGGTGAGCAAATGGTTTAGATTGTCTCTCAAAGCAGGTACGTATCTTCAAGGTGGCTTGGAGTAAGTCAGTTACACTTCGGCACAGATTATCAGGTAATGCTTCACTCTGACCAACATCTACTGACATCAAATGCAGTATGGTACGCAAAAGCATTCTTTGAACAAGGGCAATTGGTTCCTCTGTCCAGCCTTCAGCTAGCTCATCAACTCCTCCCCCACCAGTTCCGCTTCCAGGTCCACAGCAGTCTCCAAACTCTGTAAGGATTTCAGTGAGAGTAGGAACAACGCTAACAGCCAGGCATGGGTTGTGATTGATGGTCATGTCAAATTTGCAGACCTTCTCTAGAAGGGTGAGTAAAACATGACAAAGGTCGAAAGGTGAATTTTCCATACGATTCAAAATAGAAAGAGCTGTGGGGTCAGTTAGTGAATCATTATCAGGTGGTAGGGACCCAAAGACCCTCACATGAGGTTGGGATCTTTCCAGACTGCTCATAGCGTCAACACCTGGACACTGCAATGGTGGCTGCTGTTGAACGACAGATTGGTGATGCTGGCAGCTAACACGAAATGATGAACCATGGGATCTGCGATGTTTAGTCCCTGTGCTGATAGCTTTTTCATCTGAATTAGCTTCAGAGTCAGAAGTGGAAAGCTGGGATTTGCATGCATCCCTCACTGAATACTTCTGAGCAGTCCTACATGTTCGTCGTGACTTCCAACTGCCAGAAGAGCGCTTCCTGGTGCTCAGTGCATCAGAGCCAGTCTTCTCCTTCCCCACCTTCAGAGCATCAGCTTTGTCTTCTCGGCTTAGATACACATCCAGTAGCAAAGGCAGAGTGAAATCTAACAAGAGAACAGAGGATTTTCTATATTTATGATGTACAACACAGGGTAATAAACACACTATGTGATAGAAAATAAAATTTCTTTGACATGAAAGAGATTCTCTGAACTTGATTTAAACTCAACTTGAGTTTAGTTTAATCTGGTAATGAGAAAGTAGGCCATCAGCCCCTGAAAAAAATGCCTAAATATGGGAACTAATAAAAGAAACAATGTAAGAGGCCCATGCTAAGAATGATTAGCATACCAGTACTAAATACCATAGCTTGAGAAGATGATGTTACTACTGAGCTGACACAGTTTACATTACTGCAGTGATCTCTTCCATACAGGCAGTTATTTAACTAGTCATAAAGACTACAGATGAATTTCAAAGGTGTTAATGCTGTCTGAGGGGTCCACGTGGATTAAAATGATAAAATGACACGCAGTACTAATACAATTAAATAATGAGGACAGACTGATTCATCCAAGTAAAGCTACAAGCCATAGGTTTCCCTGGTGTTGGAGTACACTCTACTGCACATCCATGTGATTTTCTACTCATCAACTCAGGAAAGACATTATTGAACCGATTAGCTGGATCTGCCGTGCTAAGTAGACCTGGGCAGGATGATCAAACATTTTTATCACAGTATTTTTTTACAATTATCCCCTTTTCATGTTATAGGATGGTATTAGAACTAGTAACGGGACCCAGTCCCGAACACGGTAAGGGAACACACTACCAATACTTGATTTGAGTCATACAATGTATTATTATTTCAGTAACAAATAGGATAAAGGAGGTTTGTTACAAACTCCATCATAGGTGTTACAATGTTTATACTCGGTAGAGGTATATATTTCTGTTTTTTAACATTCATTATACAGTTTACTGTGTTCTATATTGGAATAGGGTCCACGTCAAGTACTTTGAGCTGCACTCTGATCCATGATATTTGCTGTATATTGTTATTATTATTACATGACAAATATTTTTTGCTAATGTTAAATGGTACGTATATACATGTTGTATATATGTGCTGTGACATGAAGAGCTAACTGCTGTCAGGATAAGCTAAAACTAAACAGCATGTATATTAATATTACTCTATATGAAAGTCTTTTTGAGAAATTACATGCACAAAAACGTGTAAAATAAGAAATTGCACAAAAACGCACTCCCTAAAAGTAATAATTTACACACTTTGATCCACACACTGTTTATCTCATATCTCTCATACTTATCGGTCGCGCAAATCAAAAGTTTAATTCCCCTAATGGTGCAGCAGTGAAAAAAGGGTCCCCCCTTAAATAGTTTCCAGCTGCGCCACTTTCCGAATGTTCTTTAGGCTATTTAAACCAGTACAGCGGATAAGAAAAATGAATATCATAGCATTAATAAAAACGTTTTTTATTGGTTTGGCAATCAGTTTAGCTGTGGATCTCAGAGGCTCTGTTATCAGGGGTATGAAATCACAGCACAGCTCCCGACTCACAGCAAAGCAAGTTCCAACTTGGAGGTTGGAAAATAAATCCTGAGAATTACTAAAACATTTCGCTCTGCTAGCAATTGCTTAAAATCCATCTTCAAAACTAGGCAGTGTTGTCACTGACAGTTAAATTAACAGTTCAGTTCAGAGTCAGTTCTGTCAGTTATAGATTTTTGTGCTCGTATGTCTTACTTTTCCAAGTTTAATAACCAATAAAATTAACCATTGTCCTCTCATTCTAGTTTGCACTAGCCTGCTTTTTCTAAATTTCTTCTAATTTATGGTAAAATGTACAAACAGGTGATCTGAGATTACCACTGACCTGGGGCTCTTTCTTCTTGAACAGGAATCTTCCAAACTAGTGGCAGCAAGGATAACAAAAGGGTGAGCAGCTCTTCCCGGCACGTCAGCTCCTTAAGAAAAACCACAAGAAATTAAGTTTAATTCCCCTCTACAGTGGGTATGCAGTGGGCAGACTGATTATTTGCAATGCGAGTTTAATGTCAAAGTGGTGTGTGAGTGAAAGTGTGCTCTAAATACTAGCTCCACCCTTTCTAAGGAAAGCATTCTTGTCAAGTAGAAGAGAAAGTGCTCTAGCATGTGTGAATTAAAAGTAAATACAGGGAGCCATCTGTCCAAAATCGATAGCTGTGTCCGAAACATGCACTTGTTCACTATGTAGGGCACTATATAGTGAGTCAGCCATTTTGTAGTGGTGTCTGAAATTTCAACAGTCAATTTCACCCACTAGTTAGTGCACTACAAAATCGCAGCGCAACATCTAGACACCGTACACTACATGAATACACATATACCATCGTGCACTCCGGGTTTTGTTTTACCGTGCCCTACATAGTGAACGAGTGCACATTTCGGACACACTGCACCACTGTGGATGAAATTGACAGTTGAAATTTCGAACATAGTGCCCTACATAGTGAACAAGTCCTCCCTCCCTCCCCCCCTCCCCCCCTCTCCATCCACAAACACTGTAAAACATGGTCAAAGTTTAAAAGAAGGATTTCAGGGCGCTCCTTCTTTTAAACGGCTTTGGTATATAGTTCTCACTCTCTCTCTGACTAGAAGTATCTTTAACATCATTCAGAATTTCACTGCCGCAATGTCCTCTCTCCCCTTATCTGTGTTTTTCAACTTCATTCAGAGGTTTTACATGGTTTTAAATGTGGTAATCACATTTAACTTTTAACACATTTAACATCACTTTTAACTTTGAAATCACAGTTTAAACTGGGTTTTTTCTCACTCTAACAGCTAGAGTGGATGACATCATCATTCCAAAGTTCTACCCATTCATTCCTATGGACCATTTTTGTGAACAAGCACGCTATCTCTATCTTGAAAGCTCTGGGAGGAGTAGCGGGCCAAAAAATGGGTTAACGAAACTAGACTGCATTTCCGCAGAGAAAATGCAAAGTGTGCTTGCTCACCTCTAGATGGCCTAGTTAGTCTTTCTATCAATGTTTCTCTTTTTGGACTGAAACCGCAACTGCTGACCCGCGTTAAAGTGGGGGTTTACTGTAAATGCATCCCTGATACTTTTCTCAATCTGCTCATACCACATCCAGGTCCCAGATCCTCATTATGGTGGACTTTTTTACTGTAATAATTCCACAACTATATGAAACCGCTATAGACCACAAACAGCTGGTGTTGACAAAGCAGTCGTAAATTAAAAGAAAGAGAAGAGATCTACACCAACAATCTGGGCAATCTTAATAAAGATCTGGATGCAAGTTGAACAGGTTGAGAAGGTTTGGTCATGTATTTGTTTTGCAAATTATTTGGGCTATTTAAGTGACAGGGAGCTCCAGTGCTAAAAAAGCAATATCAGGACACCAAACATGCTTTGGTTGATCAACTACATCAGGAGTTTATAAATAAGACATTTTTGCAGAAGGTCAATATAAATGAATCCTGAACAGTTTGGTCCAAAAGAGTCAAGTGACTCACATGACCTTAAACGTTTATTTTGGTCAAATTAATAGAGGTCAATCTAAACTTAGAGACATCAAAGTAAGAACAGCAGAAACCAGCCTTGCTTCATGAACATGTGTACTGCTACACTGCGTACAAGCATATTGCAAATCACTCAAAAGCAGCTAGAAATACACTTTTGTTGAGTGGCACTACACCCTAAAATGCGTTTTTGTAGAGTTTAAAATTGCTTTGATTGTATAAGCATGTTTGATTTGTCTGATGGAAAATGTGTGGCTTGCCATTTATCTATCAAACCATACCAGTGTCATGTAAAAAAAAAAGATATAATTTAACCATAACTACCGTACCTGATCAATGATGGAATCTAAGGTGCTCAACAACAGGAAGCCACGTCCTTGGACCAGGTACTCTCCCAGTGCAACCATGTGGCTTTCCTCCTCTTCTTCCTCCCTCTGGGCCTCTGCTTGCTGAGCCACAGCACTACAAAGCTGATGTACATCTGTCAGGAACTCTCTTGCCAGAGTATTACTGGCACCACTCATGTCTGAGCTAAAAGGGAAAGTAAACAGTAAAAGATACAGATAAACAAACAGAAATAATATATTTTAGAAGCTAATTCCCTCTAAATGTGCCGATTTCTAGTGACACTAAAAGTGACTCAATTTTGGCTGTAATGCCACAGTACAGTTTATTAATTTGTTTAAGTTAAGATGTGGGTGGTATAAATGGGCTAGTAGAGCTAGATCTACGAGGAAACCTCTTGATCCACGGCAAACACTGGGTACTAAAGACACAATCTACATCTTACCCACATTCAACCTCCCAATTCACACTCCAACCAAACTTAAGACACAGGACACTGCACTACATCTATCAAAGACAAGAGTCATTCATACATTGCAATTCACCTACCTCTTAAGAGGGTCACATAGTTTTTCTGCGTTTCATTCATTGCCAGCTAAACTGCATCCGAATGCTGCCATGCTTCTGGCAGACTGAACTTTCTGCCCTGCACTTCAAATTCCATTAAATTGGAATTTCAAATGGATGACTTCTAGATTTCAAGTTGATCAGTACATCACATGAAATCATGTGATGTCACATGGCACTGGGCCTGACTCGAGAGCTCAAGTCACCAGTGGCTTGGAATAGTCTTTGTAGTAACATTATTGAAGGTCTTTACATGCTTCAGATGTGTACTTACTCACTGTGTATACTATAGCTAACCGAAAAAAAACCTCACAAATCGAAACACAAGTTTTAATGTAAATACACTGTAAGCTACATAAATTAAAGAAGCTAAAATGGCATAATAGTGTTGATTTAACATAATATGCTCACTGGCCAAAAGTATGGAGACCCATTCTCAACCATTTCTAAATTCATATAAACTTCACTTCTTTTAGAAACAGTTTTCGGAATATTCAGACCCAGCTACTAATAACATCACACATGCTATAGAACCACCATTGATGATGAGGCACAACTCATTGGATCTGTGCACAATTCCTGAAAGATGAAAACGTCTCAATTCTTCCATCGCCTGCAAATGGACAGAAGTTTTAAAACATACGTTTTAAACGGGACATTGCCCCACAACCTCCATACCAGATAATGATGCAGCTTGCTAGAATGTTTTTAGTTGTTACACTATGGAGCGTGGCATGCTCTTCTCAGTCATTGTAAAAAGATAAAGTGGCATTTGGCTGACACCCTTACCCAGATCAACTTACAAGTCACAGGGACAGTAGCCCTGGAGCAACCGAGGGTTAAGTGTCTTGCTTAAGGACACAATGGTAGAAAGTGGGGTTTGAACCTGCAACTTTGTGGTCATCGGGTTCATAGGCAAGTGTTTTATCCAGCAGGCTACTACCAAAGATAGTGTTCAGGGTCACAGAATACTGATGAGCACAGACCTCTCATTTTAGTTTATGCAACGTATTATTGTCCTTACATAAATCTACCAGACACTGAATATCCACTCTATATGCAGTATGACTGTGGCTCACAAAAGTAGCAAATGGTTGGCAGTATGTGTCCTGAAGAGTTGATGAGATGATGGAGGAGCTGCTACTAGTTCAGGCCATCTGAAGTCTACCCAAGAGAAAGTTCTGGATACAGTTACAAAGTGATAGTGGACTAATGTAATGGCAAATTCTTTTTTTTGTGCAGGTGGGACTAGGCAGGTGATGGGCAGAAGAGAAGGGTGTTGATGATCCAGAATACACCAATAAAGTCCCTGTACAATTGAATTAAAATGGAACAATCTGCTTGGTGAAAATCTGAAAACTTTTGATATAGTGGCTCTAATAGTGAGATAATAAAGCAGCGCACGAATAAAGACCAGGAGTCAAATTAGCATTAAATGTACTCAAATAGTAATGAACTTCCCACAAAAAGAAAACGGGGGTATGTACCTTTATCTTAAAAGTAATATCACACACACACAAGATTTATTTCACTAATTCCATTCAAAAGGTGAAACTTGTATATTAGATTCATTCATTACACACAGACTGATGTATTTTGGAAAATTAGAATATCAGTTAAGACAAAAAAAGGATTTTTAGAAATGTTGGCCAACTGAAATGTATGAACATGAAAAGTATGAGCATGTACAGCACTCAAAATTTAGTTGGGGCTCCTTTGGCCTGGATTACTGCAGCAATGCGGCGTGGCATGGAGTCGATCAGTCTGTGGCACTGC
>JBBJLR010000153.1:8908423-8932974 GCA_037577145.1 Brachypetersius gabonensis
ACACACACACACACACACACACACACACACACACACACACACACACACACACACACACACACACACACACCAATACCCATCACGGACACTATATGCAGTACATATAGCATTTTCCAACTTACCCCCAAGAGATACAGCATCACTGTTTTCCTTTTTTCTTTTCCTTGGCTATTTGCTCTCTGTCTCTGTGATTTAAAATGTGCAATGGAGTCAAACAAATGACAAAAATAACCTGATTTTCAGGTTCAGCCGCAGCTTTGAGACACCTTTGGAACAACAGTGTAATGACGTCAGTGGAGCGATAGCCACAGGATCATCTGTGAGCTAAGACTCAAAGTTTTTTGACCGGCATTTTGTAAGTATTTTCTTTGTAAGTATTTTCCAGAATATGGCGAAAGCTGTCAGTATCCCACTGAATACCCTTTGTCCTATACACACACATGTATATATATGTATATATATATTCCAGAGCTTGGGGGCTATATATGAGAACGCTCTACCCCCTGAAGAAGCTTTCATAATTCTGGGTACAAGTAAGTAGTCAGCACCTTGAGATCTGAGTGTCAATGCAAAATTTGATTGGAAGCCAATGAAGTCTATATAATATTGGGCTAATGTGGTGGAATTTCCTGGTTCTAGTGAGGTCTCTAGCTGCCGCATTCTGGACGAGCTGAAGCTTGTTTAGGTTTTTGTTGGAGCAGCCTGACAAATATCTGGAAGCAATAAAGGCGTGGACTAGTTTTTCTGCATCATAGAGACATAATGCACTTTTTAAATTAGCAATGTTTCGTAGATGGAGGAAAGTTAATTTAATAACGGTACTTATGTGAGTGTCGAATGAAAGATCAGACCTTATCCTTCAGAAACAGAAATCTTATATCCCAACTGTTGTTTTTTTGTACTATTAAAACAGATCCTTCCCACAGAAGTGTGTCACATTCATGGGCGTAAATTTCATTTAACAGTAGGGGAGGAAAATAAATATAAAATTTCTCATGAGAAATTTTTGAAGGGGACACAAATAATACAGTGAAACTGTACTTATAAATAAATCAAGGAATTAAAAAAAAAATTATTTTACAGTGGGGTCAGTTCGGATGTTGCACAGTGCTCATTTAGTAAATGCACAGCTAAACGATATGCTAATTGTGGTCGTTAATGTTAACATTACGCCAAGTCGTCACAAATAAAACAATGCATGGCGTGTTAGTTGCAGTGCACTATGCAACAAGCTATAGTAAACAAGCTAACGTTAACTAGATAAGTAATATTTTAATTCACAGTAATAAAAATTGAGTGCAAAATAAAGAGAGTACGGCACTGGAGGCATGAATCAAAAGAGTAACAAATTAGAAATGTCATCACAGATCCTTACTGATTTGCTGGATTTCAGTTTCTTAAGCGACATGAAGTTTAAAGTCATTTATTAACCATATGAAAGACGGTTTACTATTTCTCCATTTAGTACAATGTATATGGCATTTACCTAAGAGGATGATAATGTTAATCACAATAGAAACAGATGGGTGTAGGATATTCATGTAGAAGATAACATCAGATATGTCAAACTGCGGAATATCGTTGATCTTGAGTGATAACCAGCTGTGTATTTCTAACCAAAAATCAGCTGAAACAGGGCATAGAAAAAACAGGTGTTGTAACGTTTCACAGGCTGAATCACAAAAAGAATTCAGGTTCACCTCAAATTTAAACATTCTCTTTAGAAAAACACTGGGTGTATATTATTAATTATCTTGAAAAGAGTTTCTTTAAAGTTTGGGGAAACAGGCCACTTAACAAATTTAGAAAACGCCTTTTCCACGAGTGACTGATCCTCATGAAAAGCCTGCAGATGCCTACCTGAGTCAAACTCGTGGAAAAGAATTAATTTAAAGTTCACACTAATAACCTTATTGTTACATTTGCTATCGTTTAGTTACATTGTTACATTTGCTATCACAATTTCCTTTTTTTTTATAATTCGGCAACACTGGTTTGACTTCTGTATGAAACAATATGTTGCATATTAGCGGCCTTAATCACAATGCGACAGCGCGACAGTTTCTATAATACGGTCCCAGGACTTTTCTTTTGCTTCCCCGACAAAGTCTACGTCACGTCCGGCATGTGAAGCGTCTAGAACGGTAGAGCACGCTCTGGCTCGTTCGCGTGCCTTCTTTTTCGGAGGAAGTGACGTCACGGGTCGCTTCCAGACACTGTCGAGGCTTCGGGATTATGTTGCAGCGCAGAGCGGCTTCAGCTTCTTTGTAGGGCTCAGACCAGGCAGTTTGAGGAATTTCAATATTTCCTTTCAGAAATCCAAGGTCTAAACCCCAGACGTGGGTGGACACAAATATTTCGGTTGCTCTGAGTATCAACAGGTGAGTGAAATCCCTTTAGCTCGCCAGTTCAACTACCTTTAAAACAGTTTACAGGTGTGAATGCCGACAGACAGCCCGCCCGTCACAACAAGAGAAAGTTCAGCCGTCCAGCGAGGATGATAAGGCCGTTTTTTTTGGCTGGCTGCTTCCCTAACTCGTTATTTATGTCGTTTAGTGGTGATGTGTGGCTGTCGCATTCAGCATGTTGCTGCTGCTTCGTTATTCTTTGTTAATGCTACCAGCCATGCTAACCGTGTTACACAAACAGTTACTTTAAAGCAGCATGTTGTCTTTCCTAAGGCGCAGAGAGATGCCAGCGGCTCTGTGAATGTGTAGCTGTTCTCTGTATGGAGAGCTAGGTAACGGTACCTCCTATCCTGCATAAACTGAGCGGCTAGCCCTGCTGTCCAGGTGAGGTGGGGCAGTCCATGCCTCACACTTACTCAAGCAGCAACATGTTCTGTCTGAAAATCAGCCGAGCTCTAACCATGCAAAGCTACTGAGAATAAAAATATTTTCTTCACATTTCAGCTTTAAGAGAAGATCACAGATCATACTACATATAACATAAACAGCTGTGAAGATATTCGAGTCTGTAAGGTTTTCTACAGCTAACCATTGCGTAATGGATTTATCCTGAATGAGTCCCCGCCATTGAATTGTTGACAAAATAGTGGAATTTCAAAGAGAAAAAAATGCCAAAATATGGTACCAACTTGGTGTAATAGGTTTTCACATCTTCCACCACGATCATTACAGAAGCCTTAAAAACCTAAAGTCTAAAAGGCCCAGTCTGGTGTTAATCAATGTATTACAGTACCCTGTGCTTATTTAGCGATTTTATTTGGTAATATTTTTGAGAGACAGGCTCCTCTCTTTCTGTGAAACTCAGAATGAGTTGTTTGATTAGGGTGAGGTAGGACACAATATGTACCAGCAGAGGTCAGTCTACATGTGGGAAAGATGACAAGTATAAATACAGAAAAAGAAGATGGGTGGCATTGTTGAAATGTTCCACAAATTTCAGATAATCTATTTTATTAATTAAATATGACTACATGTGGACAATATTGCCACAAATAACTATCTTGATGTGACTTCCAGCTGTAAAAGCAGTTTTATCCAACTGCCAGTCTGCCACCACCCAGCCACAGGTCACCCCTGTATCTGCCCTGGTAGGGTCATCAGGAACCTCAGCAAATTATGCTTAATGTTTGGAAGAAGGGCACGTATCCCATCTGTCCATTATTCTATGGACCATGAATATTTAAACCCAGTAAGACTTGTCAAAGTAGGCTAATTGCATGTAGGCTAATTGCAGCGTTGCAGGCTAGAAAATGTAATTCAGTGACATAATGACTTTAATCTCTTTACCTTTAAAAATATATATTTATATATTTTTGTCTTCATTTTGCAAAAAGAAATACTGTTGTAATTTTCTGGTGAAATATCAGGAAGATGTGAAAAATCAGACAGTACTTTTGTGCTGTTTCTGTTCATGATTTGTGAATCAGCTAGCTTTTTCTTTTGAACCTTCAGTCATGCTCATTTTTCATGGGGACTCAAACTGCAACTGTCTAGTGTGGCTGGCTTATGTGACTTGTGGAGTGTAATGGATGTGGTTTTAAATTATCATCAGGAAGTCAGAAACTAACCAATGACTTGTATTGTAAGGAAGTTTAAGATGTGGAGGCAGCAAGTTTTAAGTCCATTTTGTAATATTTTCTGAAACTGGTCTTCAGAGAAAATACCAGCAAAATTGCCAGTTCCCCTTTTAGACATGACAGTGTTGACAGCTAAACAAAGTTGAAAATGGAGCAAAACTTTTATTGAAGCTGTAGTTATTTAATTAAGTGCAAGGATATAATAGCATTAACAGTAGTTTTAACGGACTCCTTGCGCATGTTGGTGGGAGAGACAAACTCTCATGTGATCACTGAAGCAGTTGTAGGCATGTATATTTGGAGTTGTGCTGATTAATCAGTGTTTTGCTGAGATTTCACATTTTCTTTTTGCAAGTTTTCTGCAAACTTACTTCACAAAAATCTATTTGATAATTGTTACGTGTGGCGGCACGTTTTTTTTCTCCCTCTCTCGTTCTCTCTTTCGCGTTCACACACACTCTTCTTGCGTTGGCGCTCTCTGTATCCCTCTCATTCTTTTAGGAACACCACGTGAAATGATTGACTCACAGAGTACATGCGGATTGGCTGATCGTCCCTATCACCTCCCAGCAGTGGAACGCAGCTGGAACTCCCGCCGCCCAGCCCTTAAGAGGACGCCAGAGTTTGGGGGGAGAGGAAAAGAGAGGAGGGAAAGTCATGGGCTCTGTGTGTTAACTCTGTTATTAGAGATATTGGTTACTTTACTTTGTTCTGTAAGTTGGGTAAAGCTGGGAATACACTGTGCATTTTTTTTCAGTCGCGTTGTTTAGCTCCTGCACAAACTGTACGACTGAATCGCAGGGGTTAGAAGTTCGTAGCTCATGATTCATGTTCACATTATGTGGCCCAATGCTCTGATGCGACCTGACTGCTCACACTGTACGTCCATACACGACACGTGTAGGCAGATCAGAACAGAGCTCTGCATTGAGTCCCGCGGGACCCAATGCAAATCTTGCAGGATTGGGCAGGTTTAATGTTGCTGCAGGCTGGAGCAAATTGTTTGCAAAATGGAGGAAGTTGTAGTTGAAGTTGTCGATAAAATTAAGAAGGACGTATATTAAACAAAACTAAAGATTGGGAAGTCATTTAGTGCGGCAACGCGCTAGTCTACAACAGGCACAAATCCGGCACTTCAGGATTGAGGGACACACCTGTCCTGTTACTCCCCGGTCAGACGAAGCTGAAACTCACAGACAAAACAATTCACCCCCCACATGTCAAGCAAGTGACTAATAAAAATTGTAGTAAACTATGCTGTAAAGATGTTGCGATTGTGTTGTCGGGGCTTTACTGACGTACTTCAGCTCAGTGTTAAATACAGCGAGTTTGGTGTTAGACATTCTGCCTCATCCAACAACTGCATCAAGGCATGTTGAGAGTAAAGTTGAGGTGCGGGCGTCAGTGTCTGCGGATATAAACGTATAATTGAAAAATATGAATGTGCTCTTACAGCAGATATGTGGAGGGAAGATTACCACAAAACATTCATATCCAGCACTATCCACTACACGAATGAGGACGTCAAGCTGGTCTCGAAGTGCTTTTTGTGGCTCTTCGTGTTTCACATACAAAGTTAAAGAGCCAGTGTGTGCCACTAACTTACAATGACAACATGGATCGTTTTTGTTTGCTTTAAAAATATAAAAAAAAATTTTTTTATCTATTACCGGGATGGGAATCGTCAGAAATTCCGTGGGAGAGGGATTAAAAAAATAGTCCAGTGCAATGCTCTAGATCAGAGACCAAAGATTTAGATTTTTTTTGGGGGGGGGGGTTTGTTTGTTTGGTTTTTTTTAGACTTTTAAACTAAAGTAGTAAATAAACTGAAAATTCCCTTTGTAAGTACCAACAAAAATAAATCTACCTCTGGGAAATTACAAAAATGGTTTGCTTCATTGTATAAATACAAAAATATGCAAACAGTTTTGCCCCACCCCACATCATTGAGCTAGGAAAGTCACATTATTATAATCACAGTGCAACTGAGCAGCAGTGTCCATCCAACTCTTTCACTGTTGTTGATAATTTTGTGAGGCCACATCGAAAAGGCTCGGATGAGCCTGCCGAAATTCTATAGGTTGGGCCTCCGTCGCTTGTGTCCAGATTACACTTCCATTTCTGTGTTTGCACATGCACAGTGTGAGAGGTTGCATTAAATACCCTAACAATGGGCAACCAGAATTTCAGAGAGGTTTGATATTTTGCAACCAATCAATTGCTGATAGTGAGTGTTAATCGCTTCTTGTTACCCCATGTGCACGACACATGATTAAGGCGAAACTCGGGCCGATCCCCAAAATGTTCACACAAGTGAAAAATTGTGTCAAAATCGGCCCAGAATCGCACAGTGTATGCCCAGCTTCAGGGTAGTGTTCCCGTTCATAACTTGTGCAGCACCATAAGAAGCCCCTTTGTTAGATTTATTAGACACCACTCTTGTTTTGGGAAAAGTGCAGTGTAGGTTAGTTAGGGTTTTGTTTTGTGAACCAAGGTAAAATAGAGAAGGCTTATGGACATTGTTTTATTCTGTTTCTTCACTCCTTCCTTACCAGAACACCACCCATGAATACATATTATCTGTGTTCATCAACAGAGGACTTTTGAGCAGTGGTTAGGCATTTTCTTAAATATTCATCAGCCTGCCGATCCATAATCGACAGCCAATCGTATCACGGGGTGGTCCTAAAAGAGCGAGAGGGATACAGAGCGTGCCAAGCAAAGAGAGTGAGTGAACAATAAAGAGAGAACGAGAGGGAGATAAAAAAAAACACGTGCCGCTGCACCTAAGTCTTTATGTGGCTTGGTCTGAAGATAATCTGTACCAAAACAAAAAATGTAGACATGTAGACAAAATGTAGACAAAATCCAATATGGTGACCTTGTCAGTTAGGTTAACATGCCTTTGAAAGTCCCACAATGTTACCAGATGCATGAGTCAGTTATTTAAAGCAAACACATATACTATCATAAACATATCAGCTACAGCCAAAACACTTTTTACTTTATTACAGTGTCCCATAATAGTCAAATGATGCAAAATGTATTGTGCAGAATTGAGTCCTGAGTCCAGGTACCAAGTCCAGGTTTCATATATCAAGTTAGTGAGCTGTAATCTCGTTTCTGATTTTAAAACTTTGTGATGTAGTCATCTCATGAATTTTGGAACTTCATAAAATCCAATATGGCATTAATGTGATGTGTTTGGGTGTGTTGAACACTTCTTAACCCAAGGAACCCAGCTGATTTTTATCATATAAATGGAAAAATGCAATAATACATCAATGTCACAAATAAGCTTTGCGATACATTGGGACTCTTAATTATTATAAAGACTTACATTGAGGTCAGGCTCTGCCTTATCTTGTGTTTTATACATATTGTGCTTTTTGTTGAAGTGCATCTTTGGAACAACTGTTTCTTTGACAGCCAACCCTGCCCCTTCTTTCCATGCTGTCTCTGTTTTATAATGCCTCCTTTGTTATAATAAACTTTGAAAATAAAACATTAAAAAGACAGCTACTAAAAAAAAAGCTACATCACTAACTCACAGCTGAGGCTCTGCAAAAGGGCTGTGTGTATGGTAGACTTGAGCATGCTGCTACACCTCAGGAGTGAATAAACTGAGTAATCTTGAGCTGTGATGTGAAAGAAAAGACTGAATTATTGCACATGGGTTTTGATTGTACTAAATTTGTGCTTCTTTTTTTTGTTCTGTATTTGTTGCTACCAAATTTTGAACCTTTTTGAGGGTGAAGACATCAGCAAGTGTGGGAGAGCCAAAGGGGGCAGTAGCTATGCTGTGTTGGGGAAATGCCTCCTACGGCCAGCTTGGATTGGGTGGGATTGATGAGGAGATTGTAGTAGAGCCAAGGAAATGTGAATTCTTCAGTGGAAAGGCAGTTTGTGATGTAGGCTGTGGGAGGAGACACACAGTCTTTCTACTTGGAGATGGAACTGTGTACACATGTGGCTGCAATGACCTGGGACAGCTGGGACATGAGAAGGCACGCAAGAAACCAGGTAGAGAGCAATCTGTGTATCTTGTAATTGCATGTAAGTCTGTCATTTATTGTGTTGGCACCACAGCGGTGACAAATATTTTACGATAAACTACCACCATTATGTATAACGTGTGCAGAGACTACAAGTGCAAGAGTTCTGTTGAGCAGAGCTGAGCATTATAAGATGTGTAATAAAACATGCATTTTTTACTTCAATATTTAAAATTTCCGCACAGCCAGCCGTTCACTGTGGATACTAGTGGTTTTGATTTTCTACACTACTTCCACAAATTCCTGTGTAACGGCTGTAGATGTAAATATTAGCAGATGGGACAAAGATACAAGATGTATGCTTTGAAAAATTCAGGCTTAAAACATTATTTATTACAGTTCGTGGCCCAGAGAAACAGTCTGCACGTTTCCAAAGGTTTTGTGTGTATTATTTAGAACTTTACTATTTTACACTTATGTACCAATGAAGCACAACATCAAAATCAAAAGTGAATAATGTTAATGATATCCTCGCAATGGCAGTGTTTGGAATACTTTTGGCAGCAAGTGAACAGCTGGCCAAAGTTCTGATGGGGAAACTTTTAAACAAGTTACTTTGACAATTACCACCTACCAAAACATTCAGGTAGGCTTTGTACTCTCTGTCATGGCAAAGCAAGATAATGCACCTTGCCACACTGCAAAAAATGTTCGAGTGGTCCATGCCTATCTACACAATATTAAGCAGGTGTTTTAAATTTTGGTACATTCCAATGATAGATATATCGTGGTTTTGTTAAATACTAATGTAAATCTCAGTTGTATGTTTTGAACGCATCTCTTTTACAGAGCAGGTTGTGGCGCTTGATGCCCAGAACATTGTAGCAGTGTCTTGCGGCGAGGCCCACACTCTTTCCCTTAATGATAAAGGACAAGTGTTTGCATGGGGACAGGCATCTGATGGACAACTCGGCATTGCTAACATGGAAGAATGCATCCGTGTTCCCAGGTAAAGCATGTCCTGCTGCTTATAAGTAAATGCCAACTCAAACACAGTTCAAAGAAATGAGGACATTGAAAGCCAGAGTAGGAAAGAAAATGTACAGTGCATCTGGAAATTTCTCAGACCCCTTCAAGATTATTTTCTATAATCTGTGTACACACAATACTCCATAATGAAAAAGCCAAAACAGGAGTTTCCAGTGTTTAGTTAAAATTACAATTTACAATAGTATTCAGGCCATAACTTAATATTTGGTTACAGCACTTTTGGGCAGCAGTCTTTTTGGGAATGACCCTATGAGCTTGCCACACCTTTCTTTTGGTAGAATCTTTCAAATGCAAGGTTTGTTGGAAAGTGTCAGAGACGTTCTATTGGGTCCAGGTCTGGATTCTGGCTGGACCACCCCAGAACGTCCACAGAGTTTTCCTGATTTCTTTGTTTTCATGGTGGTATGCTTTGGGATGTATGCTTGGAATGTAAACCCTTGTCCCAGCCTGAGATCCAGAGCACTGTGAAGAAGGTGTTCCCTGAGGATTGCGGCATATTTTTCTGCACCCATCTTTCCATATGCGTTGTATATACAGTAGGGGAAATAATTATTTGATCCCCTGCCGAATTTGTAATTTTGCTGACTGTAATTTATGAGGTAGTTTCATTTTTATGGAGAAAAATCAAGAAAAAACATGTTACATAAAAGTTATACATTGATGTGCGTTTCACTGAGTGAAATAAGTATTTGATACCCAAGCAAAACATGACAAAACATGTACTGGGTGGAGAAACCCTTGTTAGCAAGCAGAACAGTAAGACATTTCTTGAAGTTGTTCACCAGGTGTGCACACATCTCATTTTGGCCCACTTCTCTATACAGAAACTCTATAAATCCTTTAGGTTTCTTGGCTGCTGTCTGGCAGCTCGAAGTTGCAGCTCCCTCCACAGATTTTCTATTGAACTGAGGTCTGGAGAGTGGCTAGGCCACTCCATGAGCTTAATGTTCTTCTTCTCTGGCTGAGGGAAGGAGGTTCTCGTCCAAGATTCAGCTCCCTCCGCAAGTGCATGGCCCCATCAATAGGCCCCTCAATGCGGTGAAGTCATCCTGTACCCTTAAAAGAAAACTATCCCCAAGCATAATGTTTCCACCTCCATGCTTGACTGTGTGGATGGTGCATTTCTCTTCTTCCTAACATGGTGAGTTGAGTTGATGCCAAAGACTTCGATTTTGGTCTCTTTTCTGACCACAGCACTTTCTCCCAAGCCTTCTCTGAATCATTTAGATGTTCATTGGCAAACATGTGCCTACTTGGCTGTACATTCTTGAGCAGAGGGACCTTGCGGGCACTGCAAGGTATCAATTCATTATGATGTAGTGAGTTACCAATGGTGTTCTTTGTGACTGTCATTAAGCAATTTCTCATTCTGCTTCAAGTATGAACATATGCTTAGACATTTAAACATTTGGTTAAAGATTAGCATTATTGCATATGCTGAAGCATACAGCAAACCTGCTTCCTACCTGTGCAGTAGTTTGCCAAGTTTAATCCTTAGAGCATTTCAATAAAATCTGATTTAAGCCTAAAACTGGGCAGTGCTTCAAACATGTTCACCATTTGCTGCACTTTTACCTGGTGCGCCAGCCACTCAGCCACTCTCCGGGCCCCCACACCCTCTACGGGTTTTTTTCTGGAAGTACTGGGTTCAAAGGGCTTGTGTTTATTCAGTTTGTTTCTAAGACATAAAATAAAAAATGGGCATTAATGAACATTTGTGTGTGCTGTCATTTTGTGAAGCCCCAATTGTGGTATTATTAAATTTTTTAATTTTTTTAAATCACTTTGGTTCTATGTGACGTGGAAACACCTAATAATGTGACATCTGACACCTTGAGCGTCAACACAAACCAGTGGAACATCCATGTAAGGAGTTATTTTGCCGTATGATGAGAATTTACCATCTGTTGTGTTTCTGGCACGGATCCATGCCACATGCATTCTAAGGGTTAACGACAAACTGCATGTTTATCAATCTGACTACCAAATACAATTTGACGACCAAACGCATCTGTCCTGATTGACAGCTTTTGGGGTAGAAAATTGTATTTTTTGCCAAATTATTATTTTGATGTGCCAATTTAAATGATTTTCTTTTTCTCCAGAAACATAAAGAGTCTGTCAGAGGTTCATATTGCCCAGGTCTCTTGTGGATTTCGTCATTCTCTTGCTCTTTGTAGAAGTACGTATGGTGCTCAGTTAGTGTTCTCTGGATTTGTATTTTTTACATGAATTTTTAAGACTGTAAATGCTTCACCAAGTGATATATTACCTCTTCGTGTATTGCCACCCTATCCAGGAGGACAGATCTTTTCCTGGGGGCAAAATAAGTATGGGCAGCTTGGTTTGGGAATAGAAGGACCCAGTATCTGGACCCCACATGCCATCCAGTCTTTGCTGGGCATTCCATTTGCTCAGATCTCTGCAGGAGGTGCCCACAGCTTCGGGCTCACTTTGTCAGGAGCTATTTTTGGATGGGGGCGAAACAAGTTTGGCCAGCTGGGTTTAAATGATAACAAAGGCAAGTTCGTTGTTCACTTGATGTAAAGGAATTGTAATGTGTAAGATTTACTAGTTCTGATCCTTTGCTGCATGTTTTCGTGTAGATCGATGTTTTCCTTCATTGCTGAAGTCTCTCAGGTCCCAAAGGGTTGTTTACATATGCTGTGGGGAGGATCACACTGCAGTACTAACAAAGGTGAGCACTAGATCAGTGTCAATTTTTTTTTCTAAGTGTTGTTTGACATTAGTGATGAATTTATAGCTCAGTACTTCATCTACATTTTAAATGAGACACAGAAAAACTTAGGAAAAAAAAATAGGAAATTGATCAAACTCTGGGTTATACCAGAATATAACTAATATGTAGTTTTTCTTTTTATCATTGCTATTTTTAATACCCACGTTTGTTACATACATTGAGCGTAAACATTCAGACGCTTATGTTTTTTTTGCTATTTGCTTTATTTTCAATGCATATACCCACTTCAAATTGACACATGTTATGTCTTTGTCTTTGTATTTAAACTATGTGCACAGAAGTATGTATTTATAAGAGTATATGATGGAAAAGTATTCACATACCAAGTTAATAACATTAGTTTTGTTGCAATGTGGTTGTAATTCCAATATATCTACAGTAAGCAATAATTAGCTTAGGTAAACCTGTAAAAATACAGGGCTTTACGAAGGACAAAACAAGAAACACTGAGATGATCCATGGGGGAGATTTTGATCTGCAGTTGCCACAGATGATTCAAACGGCAACAGCCAGGAGAAATAGATAATCAGAATTAGAAAACTTTATTGATCCCGGAAGAAATTTCATTAGCAGCATGCGGCGAGCCAAAACAAATACTTGTACACATAAGAAACATCAAAATAACTCTTTACCAACATGTCTAGACAAAGCACAGCTTACTAGTACTAAATGAACTGAGATAACTGCTGAGATTGAGGATGTTTAAAACACTTAAATATGAAGACAAGACACAAAGCAGTCATGCTTGTGCGTGTGCCTGCGCACTACATAATGCTCTCGGATTGGCTATTTTCAAACCACCCACCTCTAAGTACGTATTTTACTTCCAGTTATTGTAATTGTAACTATGCAATATGTGTCATTGCACCTCAATGCTAATGTTAGGGAAATGCTGATGATAATCTGGTTCTTCATTGCTTTAGGAAGGAGGAGTATTCACATTTGGAGCTGGAGGATATGGTCAACTGGGACATAATACTTCAAACCATGAGGTCAACCCCCGGAAGGTTTTTGAACTCATGGGGAATGTAGTAACACAAATTGCGTGTGGTAGGTAGGTATAAGAATGACTTGTTCCTGATTTTTTTTTTCCAGTGATGTTTTGAAACATTTTTATAGACATTATTTTCCATGTCAGATAGAAATGTGTCTGATCTGCTTTCAAGAAGTATGAACTTGTGGTATATAACTCTGAACACTGTATGCCAGGATGAGCATAGGTGCTGTGCAAAATGTGTGTTGATGTACAGTAACCCCAGCTTTTCACAGGGGTTATGTTCCGAGAGCACCCGTGTGTTGTGAAATCCACGTTGTTGTGTTGTGGTAAAAAAAAATGCATAAAAAGGTCTATTTTCATAGTGTAAACCCTAAATATGCTCCAAAAACGTTATTAATGTCAATTTAATCTCATTAACCTAAAAGAAAATGTAAAGATAACCCCGTTCATGCACGTGTGTTTTCTTTGGTTCGCGTTTTCATCGGCATAAGCAGTTATAAAATTCATAATACAGTAATAAATTCATTCAATTTGCAGTAATAAAAATGCTTCAAAAAGAAAAACATGAGAACGCTCGAGACGCTCCATAGAGAAATTCTGGGCAGCAGCCAATCAGCACCATGCTACTTTCAAACCTGCCTCTCAGTACAGTGTGGGATGCGTCAAAGGGCAGCAGCCAATTAGCAGCAAGGAGAAATAAATGGAGTGCTTGGATTGGCTACTTTCAAACCTCCTGGCTCTGAGTACAGCAGTATTTCATCGTCCCAAGACACGCTTTGTGTTTCTCTCAACAGTACCAAAACGTTTATAGTTATTTTTATATGGAAATGTAGCTGAATTTACGTTAATATTTTTTAAATTATTAAATTATATTTTTTCTAATTTAGCACAAATATACAAACATTTCTATATTGCCACAAAAAAAGCCTGGGCCTCGTCCACCCCGCCCCCTCGTTCTTGCAGGGTTTATGTTAGGGCGCCGTGCTTAGCACTCAACACGAGGGCCAAGTGGCGTGACGAACGAGGCACGGACTTCACAAAAGCAAAGAATATCTGCCTTTTCCGCACATGTGCGGGGGTTCTGGGAAAAATTATTAGGTTGTTTCATAGAAAAAAATCTACGTGAGACTGAATCACGACTGCTGATCCATATATAAGTGGTGGTGGGGTTACTGTAATCGCAATATGCACTTACATTGCATGTGAATTGAATGTTGAGTTGCAGCTTATTGCGCACACTCAAGATTCTCAGTGTCTAAAAGAATTGAGACAAAGCAGTATTGGTAATGAAGTACTTTCTTACCCCAAAAACGGGTGTACAAATCATAAATATTAGTCTTTAATTTCTAAGATGGTAATATTAACGATTTGAGTTCTGAAGGATGTTTAACAAATGTGAATTCATTCATTCATCTGCCCCTTGGGGCCCAATATATGATTAGATGCTTGTGTTTCTGATGGACAGCATGGTACCTACATGTCTGATCCTGAGATTTTAAACTGTTGTTAAATATTCCTTCACACCGTGTTTATGGTTCGTGTGTCTGTGTTACCGCTAAAAAGTAACATATTTAAAACACAAAGCATTCACTTTGAAATAGTCAGGTTTAACATAAGAATAATTACAATAAATTTACCAGAACTGTGAATTGAGATTAGCACAAAACAAAAAATTTAAGACTAGTAAAAGAAGTTGGACATATTGTGGGGACATATCGGGTTATGTAGTAATCACAGATTTTTAAGTAATGTTATCAGTTAGAATATACAAATGTGCACCCTTGGTCAATTTACAGTACAAGGTATACAGCTAGAGAGAACTCATTTCTAAACATTTCAACGCAAAATTCCTGTTCATATTGAATGTAACACATTGGAAGGTAAAGAAAAAGTCAATAGAAATGTTGCCTCCTACCTTTCCTTTGCATCAGTGAATGTAGCACTAACTGTTTGTTATAATAATCAGCATGATATGCCAAAAGTCCACAAGGATTACATAGTACATCTGCGTTAGTGTACTAAGGCTCCTTCAGAAAAACTCCCACCTCATTCCACACGTAATATGGCCACTGCAGCACTTTGCCTTGCTATAGTCACTTAACATCAGTATGTATTAATAGAGCTAGATGCTTGACTCTCATGTTGGCATGAATTCCAGTGAAATTCTAGAGTTTGCAGCACCATTTAGAATGCCTTGATCTGTCACACAAATGGTTTGAACGCTCCTTTGTACAGGATGTGTACTTATTTTCCATTTGAAAAAAAGTCAGCAGGGACGTTGCCCATATTGTATTAATGTTACTGGTATTAATTTACTCAACTGTAATTGCGGTATACTCAAAGGCTTTTGTTAATCTTTTGAGATTTTGTTAATCTCAGCATGTACCAGTTTTCTAATTTAATATATGTTTTTTCAGTTTTACTTTATTTTTTTCAGTTCTCCTGTGATAATGCCCTATTCTTATTAATATGCAAGGCAGCATACCCTAGCGTTCATCCCATCTTCTGGAACGATTAATTCGTTTGGGCTTGGTGGAAATGGTCAACTCGGAACACGTTCCACTTGCAACAGAAAAAGTCCTGCCCCTGTAAAAGGTCAATGGAGAGCTCACATTGACCCTACACCAGTAGACACAGGTCAGTCTGCATACCGGTCACAAGGCAGTGAAATGTGTTTGATTTTATGCTTTATACAGACCTTTGTAGCATTAAGATTCAAGGTTAGGCTTGGCAACCACTGCCCTAGTGATCATTTTTCCCCAACAAACAGGAGGTTTTTTATCAAAGGATATATTGTTTTATTTAGCTATTTTAAATTAGAAGTTGTTTTTTTTTTCATTATTAGGTTAATTAGTATCTTCATATGTACTGTATATCCATTAAAATAGCTCATCATATATCTGGATTGTTTATTTAAGAGGCTGAACAGATATATTGTGTGAGGAGGATATATGCTGGAGGAGACCAGAGCTTTGCTCACTGCCAGTGCCCTCAGGTATGCGTGTGTGATTATCTGTGATTATTAATCTAAGGTTGCCATTACCTTACCTAATGTTTGTCTCTATCGTATGCTTTTCTCTTAACTGCTGATACCTATTGACTTGGTGGTAATAACATTTATTGTGGACCTTTTGATTACTAACAAACTTAAAAATTACCTAAATTAACCTGTATACTTTTACCCAGCTGGTAACATTTTCTAGATATGATTCAACAAATAAGTAGTAATGACAGCATAATCATTAGCAAACCAAACATTGCTAGAAGTATGTGGTAGATTTTTATTTATTTATTTATTTATTTTCTGAGGACTTTTAACAGGTCAGACTACACTAATTTGACTTGTATGGTAGACATGTCAGTTCAATTCAATTTAACTGTATTTATATAGCACTTTCTACAACCAACATTGTTGCAAAGTAGCTTTACAGAGTCCCTATAGGTCCGAGCCCCTAGTGAGTCAGAGGTGACAGAGGCGAGGAAAAGCTCCCTCAGCTGGAGGAAAAAACCTCGGGAGGAATCAAGATTCAAAAGTGGAACCCGTCCTCTGTTCCACCCGAAGAGCAAGTGAAAGTGTCTCTGTGGAGCAGACTAACTAGAGAAGGCCTTAGTGTATGAACTTAATCACCTTTAGACATATTGGCCATCTAAGGCAGAGTTGGTTAGCCATAGAATGGTCTGTGTTGAGAGTTGTCACTGTTTTTTGGAGCCCAAGGAGCCTCTTGGTCTGAGGTAGCATATAGGATGTGGGTAGCATTGTATCCTGAATGGAGAAGTGGAAATGACATTAGCTTGTTAGCTTGGTGCTACCGTTATATACTGATTCTCATTTGCGGGTGAGCAAAAATGAGGAGAACCCTACAATCAGTGATAGTCTGTGAGAAACATATACTTTTGGGGAGAATGCACTGCTGAGGAGGTGGCTTTAGGAGTGAACCCTCTGTAGACATTCAAATTCTTTTTTATGTATATCCATACATTTACCCAAAGCGGCTTACTTTTGAATGTGCTCCTGAATGTGACTTTCTTTTAGAATCTCTCGCCACCTGAAGACCTCAGAGTCCACAACTGTGATCGGCATGTCTTAACCCTGAGCGATGAGCTAATTCGGAAATGGCTAAGTGGTGGTCATGGACGACTCTCACCAGAAATGACATCGTACAAAACTAATATTCAATAATAATTAATTTTCTGTTCATTTTTATCTATTTCTTTGTCCATGTTACATTTTCAGTTTGTTACAGTTGTCTGTCTGTTTTTTTTCTTGCAGTGAGATTGATCTTGTCTTCTCCTCAGCAAGTTGCCTCAACGGCAGTTTTCTTTCTTCAGGGTAATGTCTGATTATTGCCCATTAGTGCTGTGGTACAGCAGTTTTAATGAAGTGAAGTCAGATTCCCTAGTGTTAGGAGTTTGGTTTGAGAGGAACTGCTAAAAGTATTTTTAGTTTTAGCAATTATTTGAACATTTGTATGCTTATTGCTCAAGATGATGTAAGCCTTGAAGGCCTAATAGAATTTGTGCAAGCATGTTTAATCTATGCAAGGTTTTGTCATGAATAAAAGGTGACCATTTATTTCAGTATTCTTCATGAGATACAAAATCAGTTTGACCTGTATTTTTTAAATGAAAAGCGCATTTATAGCATTTATTTATGCCTGACTAAACTAGCTAAAACTATCCCTCAACTCTGTTGTTGTTTGCTCAGGCTGTGTAACCAGCTAACAACTAACAACTGTTTCAGCTAAGGCGGTTTGATAATATATGTTTAATCATTTTGCAGACATTCAGATCACTACAGCACCAGCAGTAAATGCTCGGGGGTGGATGCGAACAAGGCTTGTATCCTATTCCACAGACTCATCCAGCCTGATCATCCACATATATCACAACAAGTATGTTTTTTTTGGAATTGTTGCGTCATGTTCTTTATTGGTTGGAATTCAGTTAAACTTTTTGGATGAACTTGTATCTTCTTTGATTTTCCCAATGCAGGTTGCTGCCAGTTTGGAAAAGAACTTGATACCCAACCTCAGTAGCTCTCCTCCAGACATAGAAGCTCTGAGGCTCTACCTCACACTTCCACAATGCCCCCTTTTAAGTAACCCTAACAATTACATCACCCTTGCCATCCCCTTCGCTAAGGCGGCTACCAACCTGAAGGATGCTCCCCGCAAAGTGCTTGGTAGGTGTCTTGGGTTTTTGAGGCAGTGAAGTTTTTTTGTGTTTAGTTTATTACCTTCAGTCACTACACTCATACGACGCAATCCTTTTCGGCATTTGAAATAATGATTTGTGAAATTTAGTAAGTTCTTTGCTTAAAAAAACCCAACTAACTTTAAATGTTACATTTAAATTTTTCTGCATGTAGCTGTGTTAGCCAATTCCGGACCTCTCCTTGAGGAAGCCATTAATCCATTGCCTAGTATATCTATATAATCCTTAAACTGACTTAAAATAAATCAGGTGCTGCTGGTGGAATTTTATCCATACAGTTTCTGGAGTCCAATAAGAAGTCATTCTTGTTTATTGTTTTAAAATGTATTCAAATGTTTTGTAGTGTTTTTAAAAATAAATACTGCTAACAATTTTCATGTCTGCCCAAAACCTCTGCACAGTAATGCATATAACCATGGTTAAACTTTTAAAACTTAATTTTGTGGGCTATAGTTTCTTTACATCATTTAAAAACATCAGCTGAGCATTCCATTAGTTGTTTTACACCATTACTGTTGATAGATGGATAGATAGATGGATATATAGAAAGGAAGAAAGAAAGAAAAACCGTATTTATCAGCAGGGGAAAATGAGTGGACTAATAATATTGGCCTAAAATTACTTTCAACTAGTCACATTAATATATTTTTTATTGTTCTCCTTTAAAGTATGTTGCAGAAGGTTTTATAACTGTTCTGACAATATGTGGATAGGCCCACCAAGGTTCCTCACTGCAGTCTAGAGTGGGTTGACTCTCTTCTCTCTTCACACACACAACTTTTTTCACCGTAATATTGCTATATACACTCCAGATGAATCTACCACCTCTATTCGAATCCTAATTCTGCTCACTTATATGTGGGCACTTGAGGCAAGAGCATGATGGACAACAACCCTCTGATGATCTAAAGACAATTATCTAGCATAGGCTATTCCACAGAGGAAATGTGAATATACAGCATGCAGTATTGTGGAAAATTGGAGCAAAAGTCTAAGTCTGAAACTTTCTCTAAATCAAAAAATCAAACACAGCGGGGAAACACAGCTTGCTGTTTTATTAGTCTGGTGGAGGATCCTCTCTCCAGCTGGATCCAAGCTGGGTATTTTATAGACATAAGAAAGCATTAATCCTTCCCACCTTATAATAAGATACAATGACACCAGTATTTTAATACTGGTATCAATACTGGTCTCCACCTTCCCAAGTATTTTCATTGGATACAAGGTTAGGTATCACTTAATTTTTCATGGACACAAGTCCCTGAATTGCTCACTATTCATGCCCTTGCTGACTATATGATTTATTTTTGACAGGCCACCCCTAGAGTACGGCTAGTTTTGCTTTGGTTTTGGAGCCTCCTGATAGAGTGGCCTTTGTGAATTGTTTAGACTTGTCTGCCCACTTTATACCGATTATTCTTCTGTATTCAGTGCCATAAGTGTGACATCTTGGTAATGAGACTCCTTTTTATAGGCCATCAATTGGGACTGAACCAGCTGATATTAATTGTTGCAGGATTGCTTTCTAATTACTGATAGATTTCAGCTGGTGTCATGACTTCCCATGCCTTTTTGCACTTTCCGTTCTTAATGTGTTCAGTACGTTTTCATTTTGCTACAAAACTTCATATCTGTGGTTTGATTTTCATGTTTGGATTGGATGGGTTGATGGCCACATCACGTGTCAATAGCACATTTAGAAATCTATTTACTTAGAAATTGTTCACGTGTTCAATACTTATTTTACCAACTGTGTATATATAGTGTACACAAGGGATAATCTACTGGCTCTGTATAGGACTGGACATGGTGTCAGACACCTGATACTGCTGGAGCTGAGAAACCCGTTCCGAGACTGCAGAGCAGGTGCTAAGCTAAAGGCTAACAGGTGGATGCCGTTTCTGCCATCGGTTCTAATTTGTTAACCAGCAAGTGTGACGAGCTGGAGGCCCTGGTGAGAAACCGATGGATTTAACCGCCTTGGATTTAATGGACTTCATTACTGTGCGAGCAGACAGGAATCTGAAGATGAGTGACAAGAGCAAAAGCTTTGGGGTATTGAGTCTTGTTTGTGAACAATAGGTGGTGTCACCTTGGACGTGTTACGGTGAAGGATGTGATTTGCTGTCAGGACATTGCACCGTATTTTGTGCCGTGGGAATTTTCACAGTCATCATTGTGCTGCAACGGCAGTAGTATGTGACATTATCATAAAATTGTTGAGAGTTCAGACTCAGTATCCTAATGCTTTTATTTCAATAAAATGGGATTTTAATAACACAACTCCCACCTCCGAGCTAACTGGGTTTGTTCAGTATGTGGACTATTCCACAATGGAAAATAAGTAATTGGATAATTGACAGCAAGGTGGATGGACTACATTAACTTCTGTAGGGACATTTTGTTCGCTGTTGAGGGACATCACTGTTCTATATCATCACTATTCTAAGAAGAACAGCCAAGTTACAGATGGTAATGAGAATAAGGCCAATCAATTCAGAACTGATTGGCCTTATTAGAACTGGTTTGATGGAATGGCCAACAGTCTCCCCACCACTAGCTGCAACACTCATTGTACCTGGTCACCCATCCTTCACAGTCGATGAGGTGAAGGTGGAGCTTAGAAGACTGCGACCAGGGAAAGCGGCAGGCCTAGATGGTGTGTGTTGAAGGACTCTTGAAGGACTGTGCAGCTCAGCTAGTTGAGCCACTCTTCAGTATCAGTCTATGACTAGATATGGTCCAGTTGCAGTGGAAAACATCCTGTCTCGTACCAGTTCCCAAAGTAGGACGACTGCTTGAGAGCCTGAGATTACCTTAACACCTCATATTATAAAGAACCTGAAGTGTCTGGTCCTTCATTTCATGAGGCAAGAGGTCACTCCTGCACTAGACCCCCTCCAGTTTGCCTTCCAGGCGCATATTGGGGTGGAGGATTTAGTTTTTAAAATACTGCATAGAACCCACACATACCTTGAGGAGCCAGGATGTTATATTAGAATTTTAATCTTTGATTTCTCCAGTGCTATTAACACAATCCAGCCTCTAACACAGAGAGAGAAGTTAGAGGGGATTGGTGTGGATCCCTCCCTGATGTCCTGGGTAACTGACTACCTGACAGATCAACCTCAGTTTGTCAGTTTGGGAAACTGCATCTCTGGGACGATGAGGTGTAGCACAGGGGCCCCACAAGGGACAGTTTTAGCACCATTCCTGTTCTCACTCTACACTGTGGATTTCAAAAACAACGCAAAATCCTGCCACATGCAAAAATTGTGGCATGTATCCGAAGTGGACTGGAGCACGAATACAGGGACCTTGTGGAACCCTTTGTGGGACTGGTGCAGTAGGGGCTTCACAAATGTGCATGTTTTTGCAATGTAAACCCTGCAAATGTGTATTTATGTGTATGGATAGGTATCTACTAAACCATAGACTTCCAGATTCTGAGGCATGATTAATCACTCTAGAAACCAAGACCCTTAACCCCACGGTGCTCTAGGGAGACTGCCCCCTGTAGTTAGGGAATGGAAGATACTTTGGATAAAAATGTCTGATAAATGCCTTAAATGTTTCCAGTGCTCCGTAGTTCAGCGCATGCATGTTTCACACCATTCTAGCTGATGCTTGCCATTGTGTCTAGTGATCTTGAACTGATGTTCAGCTGGTCTAGTAACCATTTTATGAATCTCATAGTACGTAGTTGTTGTGCTGCTGTTGCTTCCAGAGGTTGCCTGGGGCCTTAAATGAATGATAAAAATTAGAGAATAGGTGATTATTTTTTCATGCTGTGCATCATCGGTTGCTTTCCCAGTTCAAACATTTTATAATGTACTACTTCAAGTCCTGATCTGTTTTAGCTCCCAGATGCTTTCATTTGGCTAAAATAACACTTGTAATTGACCAGGGCAGATCTAGCAGGGTACAAATTTCACAAAGTTGTCCTGTTGTGAGAGTGCCATGTTTAAAATGACTGAATTCTTCATTATGACCCTTTGTGAAGTAAAGTACTAATTTCCCCACCTGTGGGTCTAATAAAGGTTTATCTTATTAAAGTGACCCCTTAAAGTCACGCGTGATCACTCAGTGTGAACAATGTGAAATTCTTTATCTGCATCTTTCCAATGAGGGGTGTGTGGGGATGGTACCTTGCTCAAGTGTACCTCAGTGAAGACACTAGCGGCCCTTGGATTCGAACCCATGGCCTTCTGTTTACAGGGGCCCTAACCATAGACCACCCAGCTGCCCCATGGCGATGCACTGGATGATAAATGGGTTTGAAACACCAGACATTAATAATTAGGAGGATAACAGATGAAGGATTGTTTATACAAATAAAAGAAAGGGAATCTTTTGGGAATCTAGGGTTAGCGTTAGGATTATTGAATGATCATTATTAATAAGTAATGCACCAATATTATAATTAAGTGGCAAACATATGAATGGTGACACATAAAAGTAATTGTTTATTATACTGATTTTACTGTTTTTTTCTTTTATTAAATAGGAAATTGGTGGTCTCTGCTTGAACCAGCGGTCTTCCAAGTACTTGTGGAATTGTACAAAGAGGTGGTTTTGTATTTGCTCAGAACACAGAAGGTGGGAATTCCACCATCTGAGCATAGGATATTTATGTGCTTTCTTAGCACCTGCCTTCAATTTCTGGAGATCTTGCACTCAGTGAGTATTATGAATGGTATACTCTAACAAAATTTTTGTTGATGATATTATAGATACTTAATACTTACATTTCTATCATAATGAACTTTTAAAAATGAACATAATTAACAAACTACTTTTGTAAACTAAAGATTGGATAAAATTATTTTATCAAATTATTTTATTTGATAAAATAAGTAGCCACTAATTGTCTACTTAGAAGTAGATTGCAGGTGGCGTCTCATGTGTTTCACTCATCCAAATCGTTGGGTGGGGGAGTGAAACTAGTGATTTTTAAAAGTCGCCCCCTAATATTGTGGTTCCAGTGCCCATGCATTCAAGGCTGGTATCGTGCTGTGCTGGCTCGGGTCACTGGGTTCGCGCCTATCAACCATTCCATCTGTCCATTTGTCCATTTCTAAACATAAACTTTCTATTCACTGGGCCAAGCAGTGTTCTCGTCTCCATTTTACAGAACACCTGTGGCCAGAACATGCCTGAGTGCTCAAAGTCATGTCATGCAGTTCCACGTAATCCGCGTAATTTTTTTAAAGCGCTGTTTGTTCTGTGATTAATTGATCGGAATTAATTCAACACTCCTACTTTCTTGTATATATTATACAATAACCCCCCGCTTTTCGTGGGGATTATGTTCCAAGAGCACCCGCGTATGGTGAAAAACTGCGTTGTTGTGTTGTGGTAAACAAAAATGCAAAAAAAATCCCACAAATATGCTCACAAAACACTTTAATTTCATTTTGAACTTATTAGCCCTAGAAGAAAATTTAAAGAAAATGTAAAGATAAACCTGTATCCATACTGTACAGTTTTAACTGAACTCCAGCAGTGCTAGAATAAATACTGACATTTCCGCTGTATAAACTACCGTGGGGAGCATGAGAGAGAAGGCAAAGAGACACTGCTCTAAAAGCAAAGATGTCTTTTATTTCTCAGTGACAGCTTCAAAGAAGACTAACACTCTTGAGAGTACTGCGTACCCCACTGGCACGCCCCGGTACTGCTCCACAACTCCAACAAATAACTCTCGACTCTTGCACCACACCACTCCAGCAGATAACACTCTGGAGGAGGGTGACTGGCAAGAAGGGCTCAACTACACAACATAACACACAAACACACAATTTACACATAAAGAGTCTCTACTACTATGTTCAATTACTACCCCCCCCAACACTCACAAAACACATAAACAAAGGCCAAACGGCCACTCACTCCTACCACATAGCCTCATGCGAGCCAGTCCTACCATGCTAGCTCGTCACTGTGTACTGCAACTCATGCATGTATGTTTTCTTTGGTATGCAGGGTCGTTTTCATTGGCATAAGCAGTTAAACATAGTAATAAATTTATTTTATATATATTTATATATATAATTAATTTACTAATTAAAAATTTTGTAACATAAATACTAATGTAAATTCATAAATTCAGCTACAGTTCCATATAAAATTTAACTGTATAAATGTTTTGTACTGCCCAGAGAAGACAAAGAAAGCTGCCTTGGGATGGTTAACTACTGCTTGTTTTTTCTCTTGTTTTTCGTTTTGTTCTTTTTAAAGCTCTGTTTTTATTACTGTAAATTTATTTTAAAAGAGGCTGTTTTGAACTCAGTCGCTGTCCAATGTCTGCCTTAACCGGTGGGTCATTACAATACAACTCGCCGCCGATGAATAGTAAATTATTGGCAGCGCATACAAAATAAAACGCGAATGCATGGATTACAGTGCAGTATGTAAATGAGTAAAAATTGGTCTTTACATTCTAGAACTGTACAGTAAGAATACAGTTTTACCTTTACATTTTTATAG
>JBBJLR010000153.1:8936999-8958471 GCA_037577145.1 Brachypetersius gabonensis
TTGCCTCCTGCCCTGAATTCCCTTCTGCTCTCTGTCTTCTGTCTTGTTGTTGTTACTCTGTAGACCCACTAGGGGTCGCCGGTGTTCTGTCTAGGTCCTGGTCACGTGTTGTCTTGTTGTCTGATTCTCCCTGTCACCTGTTTCCTAGTTGTGTTAAAATGTTGTGTTTTCTGATTGGTTGAGTCTGTGTTCCCTCTTGTATTTAGCCTTTGCAGCTCACATCCCCAGGTATGCTTCTGCCCTGTCTTCCTTGTCCTGTTCCCCGATCCGGTTTTGTAAAAGTGTTTCTGTTTTCCCTGTTTTCAGCCCTCGTGCTGTCTGTTTGTTTTCCGTTTTATAATAAACCCCGTTTCCCCTGACCATGACCCTGTACTCTGGTTCCCTATGTTTTCCCACCATGCTCACGTAGCCTACCGTGACAGTATTGCTATTCACATTGTCAGTCTATGTAAGTGAGCTTAAAGAGAGCACCCTGAGCTTAATCGGGACACCAATAGTTTTGGAATAAAAATATAGTGGATTTAATTTTAAGATGAGTATTTTGTTATATAAATCATATATAAATACTCATATATATATTCTTAATCATTTTTAAAATCATATACTACTTGCAGAGAGTATATGATTACTGAATATATGTTTATACTTAAGCTTTTCTTCCATTAAGTCACACTGATGCACTCCATTATTTATGCTACGGTACCCTTTAAGCTCATGTTAAAGTTATATGAAATCTTTCAGAAATACTGCAATCTACAAATAGTAATTCTCAACAATCTGGAAATAAATGATGTACTGAACAGTAAAACACAAGACATCATCACTTGTGATTTAATACATCAACATAGTGCACAATCTTATATGACTAGCATTCTAGCCACATATCATATAATTTGGAATAACTGTAACTATCTCTAACATCTTAGTTCTAACTTGTGCTAGGTGATGTTAGAAACATTAATCTCTTAATTTAAAAAAAATTGTGATACTTAGTTAAGATAAAGGCTGATGTATGTAAAAAATTTGAGTTTTTGAGCGGTCTCTTCTGGGCAAAGTTTTTATGTAGCTTTCAAAAGGGTCGCCAGTATGAGTGAACATTGGCAGGAAGTTGTCAGAATATGCAGCAGGATGAATTCCTTGTTTTTTTATTTTTTACACAATTTGTGTTCAAAGTTACAAGTGTGATTAATGGGTACTTGAGCTTAATATGGGCATTTACCCTACTTCCTTTAGGTTTACAGTTTGTACAAGCATTTATGCCAATGTTTACTTTAACACTAACACATTCTATTCCATTCACAAACCAAATAATCAAACTACATCACCATGATGTAATACATGTAAAATGATATACAACTGAAAATACAAACAGTGTAAATAATCCTATTGTCTCCCTTCACTTGTTGTATAGCAGTATCATCAGTCTACATGAAGTATGTGATTACCACCACCAGTCACACAGCACTGTTGAGCACCTCGGCATGCTTGGGGAAAGGTAGTTATTACTTGAATTACTGTGGTTGCATTTAGACAATAGACCAAAATGCTTCTCCTCCTCTCCCTTGCTCACGCGCCACAATCCACTTATTATGCTCTCTTGTCCGTGCAGACATACACACATTCAAGCGTGCACACACGTTAATATGACTTATCAGTTCGAAATACAAAACTGTAGAATATAGGATTTGATTTCACTGAGAAACGAATGAGACTGTCACTGGCATGTCACTGCACTGGCAAATATATTCAAAAGCTAATTAAGAATATAATTTGTTCAATTATGTGTGTTAGGGTAAAACTAGATCTTTATGAACGGGGATAGGCATGCAATACTGACTGGTAAGCTGATTGGACAAATTACTTGGTGTGGCACCTTCTAAATGAGTGCGGCCATATTACAATTAAGATAGGACCATTTAAGATTTTTTACAATTTGTTATTACAGAAGCAAATCCTAACTGGATTTAGGAATCCTGTCTTATCTCTTGTTAGGAATCCTAAATAAGCGATCTACCATCGATGATCGACTTGTATGTCTGTTACCTAGCAACTACCGCAACATGTGACCTCACGAAGTAACTGTTACCTGCTGCCACTGTAACTTTATGAGGCTCCAGTCCATAACACTGTATCGCCAGAGTATCTTTCAGATATATGATTTCAGATATATCTTTCAGATAAATTCATTTATATATTTTATCATAGAAATACTTACTTTAATCTCATCCAGATTAACCCTACAGTTGTTCGCCATTGCAACAAAGTGGTGAGCATTCATTTCATCCAGGAGAACATAAACTGCCACCTTGCGCATTGCTGCATTGAGGATATCGGCAAAGATGTCAACATCTGTAAACATGTCCATCACCACTGCAACCACCTTTGACAAACACAAAAGGAAAGGTACATCACACTTACTTATTACACAATATAACAATGAGCCCGTTGTCACTTAATGAGTTCAAGACAATCGAATCACTAGGATCTTTTGGGCCCCTAGCTGACAAAAACAAATGCTCCTCATATAAAACTTCATAAACTTCATATTTTAGCTTCATAAAAAATGACAATGTTTACTTGTTATGAAGTCCAAAACAAGTTCATACAAGCCATAATGGCTCTGCCTAAATGTTAATATTTTAATTGGTTACACACACTAGTTATTAGGGCTGCACGATATTAGGAAAACATGCGATATGCGATAATGTTGTTGAGTGTTGCGATGGCGATATCACATGCGATAAGTTAGTAAAACGTAGCCTTTATTGTGTTAATGTTTTTCTGCTTTGGATTTGCTGGTAACACAGACTCCAGACGCTGACTAGTCTATGCAGAAAAGAAATGAAATGCAATACTTCCATTCCAACATGGTTTTTTTTTTAAATAAGTTACTTAAAGAGAGCATTTTAATGCCTCCCATAAAGCTTTTGAACCACTGAACATTGTGGAAAAAAATCTGAAAATATTTAAACAAAAAATGTAAACAAAATTTAAATTATAGTACGTTCTTAGCCAGAAAAAATAGCAAAAGGAACAATCTATAACAGTAGCACAGAAGATGAAGAAACTGACAAGAAATTGCCCTCTTCTCTGTGGCAATGGGTGAAGAGCTTTGGAAAAAACACAATTTATTGCAGTTCAGTCAGTCTTTCGTGATATGTACATTGCGCATGTTGATATTGCGATGACGGAAAATGTGCACTATATTGTGCAGCCCTACTAGCTATGATTTAAAAATGACATGATAAATAAATAATAATAACAATGTGCTGGTTGTGAAGGATCCTGCCTGACCCCTCTCAGCACATGTAATACGTGAGTAGTACACATTTTTACCCATAGCATTGCAACTTACTTGCTGTGCATTCTTGATCATTCTGCGAATCTTCTCCTTGATACTTGGCATTTCAGGGTCTGAAGGGTTGACCAGTGTCATGATTTCTGTGGGGCCAACAAATCTGTGTTGTGGTGGCCATCCCAGATCAAGGCCTGGGGCATCTAAGTCTGACTGAATTGGCCAGTATGTGTCTGAGGAACCATCTCCATCTCCAGTCATGCATCTTCTATCTGGTTGTGCGGTCTGGCGTGGACCCAGCAGTGTGTATTTGATATACTCAATCTCTGGCCGAGATAAGAAATCCACCACATTGAATTTTTGTAAGAAACCATAGTAGCCCTCTAAATCAGCCTCGATTAGGGCATCAATAGCGAGGCGATATTCCTCACGGTAGTGTGGAAGCAAGTAGTCAGGGTCCAGAGGGTTGTCCCCTGCTGAGGAACACTGAGATCGATGAGCCATATCCAGCCTGGGGAGTGTGCGAAAAACACACTTACTTTTCAACAACTCTTGCAAGTCAGAATCAGAGCCAAGTATTCGTCTAAAGCAGTGGTTCCCAACCGGGGATCCAGGCCACCCTTAGGGGGCGCTAGAGATCGCAGGGGGTGCGCACATTTTTGTCTGCACTGAGGTTACCAAAATTATATTTGTACACATTAAAAAATGTAGGGAATAACTTGTTTATTGTTATTGATGTTTGTTATTATTGTAATTAATAACAGGTGTTGTCATGATGTGCATGTGAATATCAAGACTTCCCCTGTTTAAGGTAACTGTCTGAAGGAGATGCTGATCCATCTCTGAAAGTCTATCTTTATTCCTTATGTAAGGTGTGTTTGTGTGTGTGTGTGTGTGTGTGTGTGTGTGTGTGTGTGTGTGTGTGTGTGTGTCTAAAGGTATAAACAAAATCCTACAACCGCTGTTTATTTTTTGCAAATAAAAGTTTGTAATTAATCACTTTATTCTTTTTGTGCGGCTATGCGGATAGGAGGTTGGGGTTGGGGGGCCTGGCTTGTCTTGGACACACGAAAGCGGGGCTTCAAGGAAGAAAGGTTGGGAACCACTGTTCTAAAGAATACACAATGTTGATATTTAGGTAGATACATTTAACATCACAGGCCAAACTCCCATCTGATTCAAACTTCATTACATAGAAGGCCAAGAAAAAGTATTAGTGAAATGGCAAAATACTGCGAACATTTTTAGTTAAAATGAAAGATAAGGAGAATTATCTTCTCTTGGCCTAGCACTCTTCAGGAATTCTGTAAACTACATTGAAGTGGCTAACTGGAGGATAATGGGTGTGTCCTCAGAAAAAAATAAAGAAGCCCACACAATGCCTTCTCTAACTTAAAAGTTTGAACATATGAATATGAGCTATTATGAACACTCTAAAACAGGAAACCCCCTCTCGAAAAATTCCGCTGGCAGTACATTAGCCTGGAAACTTTCAGCAGATTTCTAAACATTTAGAAACGTACTTTAGACATTGTTACCTAACACGAAGCACAGTCTGCTTCAGCACAGCGCCACATATAGCAAAGCCAAAACCACCACGAAGAGCTTTTTGTAAAAGTAAAAGTGGTGGTAAATATATATATTTTAAAAAAGCTCTTACCACCGAGTCGATGTTCTGCTTATTCCGGGTTATAGTCCCGTCGTCTGACGAAATGCTACATTCCCTTGGCAGGCAGGACTCGTCTTGAGGAAAACACGTTTCAGTATCTCTGCCAAAACCAGTTTGTTCTCGGCAACACAGCCTCGGTATGTCAGAGGAAGAGGACAAACCTCTTGCCCCTTTTTCAGTCTGTTTTCATGCGCTCCGAAAGCACTCGACCACCTCCCTGTCGAGACAAAAGAAAAACAGAAATGGAAAAAAATGTTGCGAGTATGTCGCTCGGTGCACCTACATGGTCCACGGAAACAGACCACTCCGTGTTAACTCAGCTGCTGACTTTCACGCCTTTTAAACACTGGAAATATGAATTAAAGTACCATTTGCATAAAAAGTTTCCCTACATTTGGTAACGCTGGCTGTTCCACAAAATCACAGACTAATTACTAAGAGAACTGGACTAGAGACGCGTTACACAACATCAATAACATACTGCAAAACATAGCAGCTAACAAAATCTAGAGAACATAATAAAGCTTGCTAATGGGACAAACAACGTCCACTTAGTAGGATTTTCCAGATCTTGAAGCAAAATAAACCAACATTATGTGTAATTTTCTACTGTACACTTTTATAAACATCGTAGCGCCAAAATTTGTCTATTTTACGGGCAGTGTTCTTTTTCGCTGGTCTAGATATTTTGTTTATTTTGATTTTGCTTTAAAAGTAAATTCACAGTAAATTTGCTTAATATCTCATTTTTAATTACTACATTTTCTCAAGTTTTTTGCAGGACATGATTGCAGGTGTTTTGCACATTGCTGTCAGGTGTTAAAAACATCACACAAGCTACTTTCTATTAATGGATAGATATCAGTCAGAATGCATTTATGAGGTAGGAATGCTTTATAACAAATACCAAGACTGATGACAGATATAACACAAGTTTCTTCATGTACATAAAAGGGTGAGTTCTATAGAAAACACTTCTATAGTGAAATCCAACAAATGGGGACATCAGAAACCATTTAAGAGCCTGTGCAAAGTGCTAAAGACTTTGCTGTTCAGCGAAGTTAAATAGCACCATATTATCAACCACTGCAGCACAGCATTCACGCTGTCTCATGTGACAGTATGGGTCTGTTTGTGGAGCAGAGAGCAAAAGGTAAAAGTAGTTCATGCCCTACAGCACCTCTTTCACAGTTCTCACTCTTCACTTTCATGCAGAATTCGACTCTCAAACATAAAAGACTTGAAGTACGGATAGTGTTGATATGCCTGTTGTTACTTTGTGGGTCCAGTAAATAAGAAGTGGAGGCCTCCAGAGTGTGCAGCCCATGCAAGTTGACTTAGAAGTCCATTGTTATTTGGAAACTGCAAACAGCATGTTTACACAGGCTGCATGCTCCTGACTGTTGAAGCCTCACATATTATGATCATGTCTTGGATTTTGCCACACCTATAGCACCCAAGGCAATAACACAGATTAGTCATTTAAAAATGGCCTCTGCCTCAAATGTACAATCCAACAGTGACCTTGTTTTAGCATTCTGCCAAACAGCACCAGTATTTGTCTAAGAACCACTTGATATTTAACAGAAGGAAAGTCAACAATCATGTTGTTCGTTTCACTCTGACCTTGACTATGCCGAAACTATGAGTAAGAGACTTGGGCATGTTGTGTTACTTCATACCTGCCTCTATGAAGTTTCTCACTTTCTCATTTGCTGCTGACTGGTTATTTTTCAAGAGAAGGAAAAAAGCTTGAATGTCAGTGAATCTTGGTCATTTTATCATTAGGTCCTAAACGTCTCATAACCCATTTGTATGAATCTCTAGACACCGTTCACCCTGAAAGCAGAAAAGCAGTGTCTGAAAGCAGTGTCTGCCCTGAAAGCAGATTTACTTCCATAAATCCTCCTGCCTATGCCAGGGCGCAGGACTCCTTCCTGTCTGTCCATCCCATTCAATACAATTCAGTTTCATTTATGTAGCGCATTTTACAGCTGATGTTGTCACAAAACAGCTTTACAGAATCGAGTCTGAGCCCCTAGTGAGCAAGCCAAGGGTGACACTGGAGGAGGAAGCCTTGGTGGAAAACATGACTCAAAACATGGGAACACATCCTGCATGCCAGTGTGCTAGAATTCTCTGTGCCTATCACCTCCTCAGCTCTACACCCTTTATCTAACAAGAAAAGTTCATCATTGGAAAGCCTGACTAAACAAGTAGGTTTTCAGCTTGGACATGAACACAGACTGTGTTTGAGTCTGACACATTATTTGGGTGTTCCAGAGCCTGGGGGACTTTATCTTCCCCTGCTGTAGCTCTCATTATCCTGGGAATGACTAGATAGGCAGCACTTTGAGATCTAAGTGAGCATGGAGGTTCATAGATGTTTTGTAAGTTTGTATAATCACAAATCAGCAACAACAAATTGCACAGAAATGCCAGATTACTATGCAGCACATGAATTAGTTATACCTAGGTTTGTAGTTAAGCAGAAATTATGGCAAAACTGTCTTCTTAATGTATTTGATTGTAAACATTGTTCAAATATCTTATACTTCTCCTTTTGTGATTTTTGTAAGAATATTAAATGAACTTATTAACTAATTTCCAGACATTTTAAATGTCATTTTAGTAAAATATTTTAGCTTATTTTCTCAAAAAATGGTAGATTGTGTGATATTCATAGAATAATCTCAAAAGGAGATGAAAATGACATTTGTAGTCAAATGATCATTCGGTCATTGTCAAGGGTACCTCAGAGGCATCGCTGGTAGTTGTGGGATTCGAACCCACAACTTCCTGATCGCAGGGTTATGGCCTTAACCACTAGGCCACCTAGTGGCTAGCAGATGCACTCATTCAGAGCAACATAAAATAATGCTGTGTCTTGCCCAAGGACTCTTCTTCTGGCTTAGCAGAATGTGCTTGCCCTAGCAAGGAATTGAACTCCAGCTTTCTACATGTGATCCATGTGAACCACAACCTTCATTATTTTGCAAATTTCAACCATGGCTTTAAAATATGACTGATATAACTGTTAAATAGATTGTACACTTGTAGGAGGGGAACTGTTCTTGTGGAACACATGTGGAAGATGTTACATGCAGCAAGAGCAGATTTTGTCCAATAGCTTTCTGGATACAGTTCATTCATCACTGTAGAGTTCAAAGCAAAGAGGCTTCCCACATGGTTAAAAATGGCATGGTACAGCAGTTCCAATGTGAGGAGGAACATCACCACCCCGGCCTTATTTCCTGCGTATCCTATAGCTCCAGTTCCACTTCCTGTCCAGATAAGCTATTGTTAGGAACCATACATGCAAGCATTAATGCATTAACATGTTATAAATACTAGTTTCCCTTTTTCCAGTGTTCCTGCTTCTTGTGCTTCCATGTATTATCCTGCTTGTTCCTGTTTGTGTATGGATTTATCTTGGTAACCCTGCAAAAGTCCCAGTGAGGCAAAAAAAAAAACTCTGCACAGGCATCCAACTGCTTAAAACTTCTGTGTAACAACAGTGAAATAGGCCGTTGTGGATGATCGCTCACATGAACATTTGATGAACTTATGGATCCAGTAAAATCAGTGTAAGATCATGCTGGTAAACAGAACTAACATTTTGAAAATCCACTACTGAATATGTCCAGTGGTTTCAAACTAGAACAATTGAATATTATTTTCAAATCTTAAGCTTAATATGTCATCATGTCCGGACAGAGACGGAGAGGAGGAACAAGCGCAGACTTCCATAGAGGTGGATTCATTAATAACCACAGAACAAAAAAAAACGAAACAGAAAAAGCATGGGGGCCAGGACAAGAAAACAAGCTGAGAAGTAGAGAAGGACACAGACAGTGAAGGAGAGAAAACCTTAAGGTTACACAACACCTCTAGAGAAACCACCACTTAAATACCCTTCAAGGAACTAATCACCCATCAAGGTAACTACGGACAGCTGAGAGTGGAGGATGTTATTCCACAGTCCTGCAGCGACCTCTAGCGGCCATAGACCGGAATCGTTACAAAAATTAAGCTAGTTTTAATCACAAGTCAGCTGGAGTGCAGGGCATTTATGAATTTAAAGACAGTTTGTAAACTTTCTCCCCTTCCAGATCTGTCCTGGCTAACTGTAGGTGCTAGTATTATGAAATGAAAACATCTAGCATTGACCACCTAAACCCGCAGAACAGGGCTGCAAAAGACTGTAGTGGATATGATCTGTTGGTTCACTCACTACAGTCTTCTGGTCCTCAGAAGCATAACAAAAACGTGTGTGAGAGACTTCATGAAGTGGGTTTCCATGTCTGAGCATCTGCCTAAGATCCCAATGGGCAATGCAAAGGAGAACGCTACCTAATGGAATTCATAGTGCTAACAGTAATGTTTGGTGGAAGAGCGGTAATGGGCTGGGGTTTATATTAAGGATAATATTAACCCTACAGCATACTAATACATTTTGCACAATTATATGCTTCCGAGCCCTGACCTCAAACCAACTGAATAAGCTTGAACTGAAAACACTGGTCATGAGCCAGGCCTTCTTGGTAATCAGTGTCTGACCTCACAAATGTTCTTTTGATTCACAGACACACAAGCTTCCTCTGGAAAGCTTTCCCAGAAGAGTGGAGGCTGTTATAGCAGCAAGCATGGCTGGGAGGGCAACTATATATAAATTCCCATGAAGTTGTAATCATGATGTGGGGATTCCCATAGGTGTGGTAATGTCCACATGCTTTTTGGCCATATAGTGTATGTATATGTAGCAGCTCTTTCTCTGGTGCACAGACAGGACATTAGACAGGGACAAAGAGCGATAGAGAATAAGAAAGGGAGACAGAGAGAGATCCAGAGATGATTAAGAATTTTTAGTCTTTGGTTGTAATTGATTAAAATTACATTTTAATTGTCAACATTTTGTTCCGCTTCCCTGTCTAACTGAATGAATGTGAGTGGGTGAGTGAATAAATAATTAAACAATCCATGCCTCTCCAAAATCTTAAAACATAATTGGGAATTCACATTTATCATTCACATTTACAGTAGGCATATCAAGTCTTCACCAATCTACTAGTGCCTAAGCAGGCAGATGGAAAGAAAATGTAGATTGGACTTAGAACTTAATTTCAGTTCCCTAACTAGATAGGACTACCTTAATCACGTGATACCGCCAATAATGGGAAGGTGAAGGGAAACAAATCCTTTTTTCAGGGCATGTGAAGCCAGATGCCCTTCCATCGTGGCAGCTAAGAATGCTTACATTTACTAGCATCGCACTGTGATGAGACATAAGGAGGCCTTCCTATCCACCCATAAAGTCAAATCAACCATTGCAGAGACAGTTGCACCACCCTGGAGCCCTACTACATGGTTTTGAAAAGTAGTAGGTATGTAGTTGGGCTCCAGGTGGAGGTAGCTCAGTCGGTAGGATACTTGTCTGTGGACCAAGAGGACATGGGTTCGAATCCTATCTTCAGCAAAAAACACCACCACCCTGAGCAAGACCCTTAACCATTAAGTTGCTCCAGGGAGCCTGCCCCCTGTAGTTGGGGAATGGAAGTCGCTTTGGATAAAAGTGTCTGATAAATGCTGTAAATGTAAATGAAGACCTACAATTAAAGAATTGAATTCACACCCAGTATATGCAAACATATCAAATGAAAGTAAAATGGCCCTTTTAGTCAACAATGCGAAATGTGCATTTAACCTATTCACCAAGCGAAGCTTGCTCAAGGGTACCTCAGTTGTGCCTCTGGTAGTCTTGGGATTCAAACCTTCCATTTGCAGGGGCAACTCCCTAAACAGCATCCTACCAACTACCCCAAACACAGGGCTTGTCTGGGATTCACAGTAAAAAAAAAATAATTATGTAAGATATTTCTTTCTTTCAAGCGTAAAGAATTTACAGTCAGGTAGGAGGTAATACTATGCAATTGTAGAATTATAAAGTGCACATGGTAAGTGGGCAGTAAAGATAGACACAACATGAAGTGGCCACTGAGTGTACATTTATATACCAAAGACCATGATACAAAGTGTCATGTATCTGAATAAATTAATCACAGTTAATGACACACTTTGGTGAATTCAGAGTTCGCATTAAACACAGAACATAAATGATGAACAGCTTTCAAAACCAATGTCTAGAGCAACAGTTACCGTATTAATTTTCATAGTCCCATGGTATATAATAAGACTATATTAAGACTGTACCACATGTAACCAGTGTTTCATGTTACCAATGTTTCATACTATGTTTTGAATAAATATTCTTTAATAAATCAGAGATGCTGTAGAGGTGGTGTAAATGCCCACATTGGTCAGAGACATGCATTCCCACAGTCTGTGTTCCAGTTGCATATACACAATTTGTCTTGTTAAATGTTTCCTTGCTAGATCCCTTTTATTAAAATAGTTAACATGATTACAGTGCTGTTCATCAAGCAAGTGCCTACCGTGCCCAGCAGGAGTCCTGAACACAGAGCCTGAACCCGAGCATGTTCACCCGGCTGCCATGTGTTGTTTTACATTTACGTTTACTGCGTTTAGCAGACGATTTTATTCTCTAGTAAAAGCAACATCCAAGTCACCCTGGAGCAACTTGGGGTTAAGGGTCTTGCTCAGGAACCCAGTGGTGCGATACTGAAGGTAGGATTCAAACCCATGACCCCCACCACTCCTTCTGCATATTAGTTTCCCTTCCTTATTGATTACTTGCAGATGGGTCATTCCATACAGACTCACGTACCACCACGCAATTATTGTTATGGATTTTCTAAAAAAATTTAATGGGATCTTAGATATATACTAAAAATATGTTTTAGTTTTTTAAGCCCTTTGGAACTAAATGTCTCAGCAGCAGAATATTTCACTGATCCAGGCGACTGCCAGGATTAGTAAAGTCAGTTTATGAGACCTGGCCACTAAATGACTAAAAACGCCAGAGGGCGCCAGTGGAAACGCAACTGAAGGGTTATTTTATTTTCTACTTTTTCTCTCGGAAAACGGAAAAAACTATTTCATAATGGAGCTTGTAGAAGGCAGAATTTAATGACCTCACTGTACGGGCAGTCGGCAGCGATGAGATGTAATCTGATCTCGTCTCGCTCAGTATGGAAGCTGAAACACAACATTTCTGATGCGGACTAAAGCGTCACCACTGAAAACAGTAGCGACATAAAATACTCACAGCGCAAGTTCTGGCAAGAATTTACTCATGTAAATTCCTAATGTTTACAATGTCCTATTTTCTTCAAGATTTTTCGCGTCGTTTGAAAAGTTGTTATTTGCTTTCTACAAATACCCAGTGAATAAAGCAGACCAATTTTATATATAACTAATTTATGAATAATATTAGCTACATTTCTTATTCACAAGTCAAAATTCTCTAATGCAAAACCAACACTTCATTTGTGAAACCAAACAATATCTAGTATCCATACAACATTATCACAATGCAAAAGCAATCAAAACAGTCAGTATATGCTCCTCTTTTTGGTTTCCGTGATTCTTCTATCAGCTGGTTGTTTTATGGTATGAAATCCTAACGTTGTGTGTTTCTTTTTTTATTTGTATTTCATTTTATTTTAATTTATTGTATTTAATTATTTTTTTAATCTGTTATTATGACTTGTTAATTGAAACATTTTTCATTGGTTTTTAATAATAAAGAGTTAATTAAAAAATAATAATAATAAAAAAATATTCACAGCGCCAACACCAGCGTATCATGTGTGTGACTGAAAACAGGCATACGGACAGCTACCTAAGGGTCTTGGGTCTGTGAGCAGTGTTTGGTCTGCAGGAGTGTTTACCGGCGACTGTTTTCAGGGGATTTATTTTAGGTTTTCACGTCTGTTTCTTTAGGAATAAAACGTTTGAGACGTAATGGCAGGCGTAATTCGAAGACTTGACGAAACCGTGGTGAACCGCATTGCTGCTGGAGAAGTGATTCAACGGCCTGCAAATGCCATCAAAGAAATGATGGAGAACTGGTGAGTTATCTGCGCTAAACTTAGACACTGTCTTTCGTCAGTTATCTCAGCCGTATAGTGACTTTAATTTTCTACATCTTCCTTTATTAGTGCAGTAATGCAGTCGAGTGCACTTTCCGAAACTAGGACCCCTAGACCACCATTGCTCTACACGTTTAGCGGGTGTTCAATGTTCCCAACTTCACTAGTTTCAGTTTAATTCAACTCACTAACTCTCAGCCAATCGGCTAATTGTCAAATCATTTGAAGTAAAGTGACTATTTGTCATACGTGAATTTACCACAGCAGACGGTGTGAACGATGTGAAATTCTATCTCTGCAGCGGGGAGCCAGAATTACAGCACCCGGGGAGCAGTGTGTCGGTATCTTGCTCAAAGGTACCTCAGTGGTATCACTAGCAGTCATGGGATTAGAACCCATCGCAGGGGCAACTCTCTGACCATTATGTGCCCTGTAAAAACACTTAAAAAATGAAATTATTGTAATTAATGGCACATCTTTTTTCATATGAAGTACAGGAAAAAATGATGCAATCACTCAGTGATGAGGGAAAGTTATGAAATCACCTTGTAAGTTGCATTTCTACAACACATACCTGAACCAGTCTGATTATGCAAATCAGGACTTTATTGCACCTCCTCTGGTCTTTATAACAGATTGAAGTCTTTTACAAAGTCAAAATGTTCAACTGTTAAGTACAATTGTTTTATGTAATATCTGTGATACATTTTTTTTGCCTGCAAGAGTAGCGATTCCATATTTTTTGCCAGAAGTTGTGGAAGGAGCACTGTTGAGAAATTTCTGTGCAGTGGTGGTGTTCGGAACCAGGGTAGGGATGTTTTCAAAAACAAATCGGAGAAAGTTTTTCTTAGGATACTTTTTCCCCTTTTTCCTTTTAATAGAATAACAAAAACGTTACCTCAAAACTATCAAAAACTAAGGTCTTTCAGCTGAAAAGATATTTATACCGATGCATTGTAGAATGTCTCCGTCAGGGGTTTTTTAGAAACATTGAACATCTGATATATTGATCCTATTGCCACAAGTGAATCCTTTATTTGCAGTCTGGATGCCAAGTCCACCAACATCCAGGTTACTGTCAAGGATGGAGGATTAAAGTTGATCCAGATTCAGGACAATGGCACTGGAATAAGGGTAAGGTGCGGGAGAACTGGAGTCCACCAGACTTCATTTTGGTAGCATAGTTTTTCCAAGATATTCATGTTTTGTTCCTGATGTGGTGTGGGTTATTGACTGACATAAAGATAGCCCATTGTTCTAATATCTAGTTTTTGTTTGGCAGAAAGAAGACATGGAAATTGTGTGTGAGAGGTTTACAACAAGCAAACTTCAGACTTTTGAGGACCTCACGTCTATTTGTACTTATGGTTTCAGAGGAGAGGTATGCTTATATAGTGGATTCCTCTTAAGGATGAATTTATATCAAAAACTAAATGCAAGTTTAAAAAGTCAAATTACATATTGTTTGACATTCACATAAATCAAGATTAGTCTTGTGTTTGATGAGTGAAAAGTTTGTAATGTCTGTGAATTAATAGTGCTGGTCAGTCAGCAAAGCCTGTAGTTTAATGTGTTTATCTTTGCTAATATATAGATTATGTAAGATAATTAGTTCAAAGTAAAACTTCTCTTTCCTTTTGTAAATATGAGCACTTTGCACTAGCTATGGTCTGAAATCAGTGGATAACCTCCTAGTATCTGTAGCAAGCAAAGTTAGAAGCAATTATTTTATTAGAAAAAAGGGCAAAGACCATGTGTTTGTATGGGAGAGTGTACTCTGTAGTTAACATTTTTGTAATGTAGAGGTGCTCTTCCCTGTGTGTGTTTTTTACAAAAAGCTGTTCACTTTGACACATGTATCCCCCTTAAGTCTCCTGTTGTGTTTCATAGGCTCTTGCAAGTATAAGTCATGTAGCTCATGTCACCATTACTACAAAAACAGCTGATGGAAAATGTGCATACCGGTGAGTGCACCCTCTTATGATTCATTTATTTTGAGACTAGGCATACAAAACAAAAATTGTTTGTTTTCCTTGATGACCTGTCATATCTGAAAGTATTGAAAGTAGCTCAAAATGTATCATTTCAATATGGTGGAAAGTTAACACTGTGATATCTGTTTCTTGTATGGGTAAATATAATTTATAATTATAATTTATAATTTATCTGTCCAGAAGACTGCACTGCATGTAAAATCTCATCTATTTAAAATCCTTTTTTTTTTTGTAGTGCTAACTACTGTGATGGGAAGCTGAAAGCTCCTCCAAAACCTTGTGCTGGAAACCAAGGGACTCTTATCTCAGTAAATAACGACATATCTGTGACAAATCACCTCTAACACACACTTATCACACTCTGTGTAAAACAGCCTCATTCTTTGTGTTTTAAGAGGTTAAAGGGGTGTAATGATACACAGAAGCCATGGTTTGGTTAATTCAAATTCCATTCCATGGTTTGGTTTATACATTCAAACTGTAGGTCCAGCCCTCCCACAAAGACGGAGGTAAATACTCTTGCTTGTGTGTTCAAACAGGAGTTATACATTTAGCATTTTACCAAATTTGGTAACTTCATTATAAAAAAGGACATTTTTGGTCAGGTGCCAATCAACTTGAGCTAAGTGGAACTCTCCCAAGTGAAATTAGTTTTTGTATGTATATATAAACACACATTCAAATGATATTAGTACTGGAGTATTTAAATGGAATTGAGTACAACTTTAATACTTTCCTATATTTGCAGATATAACGTTTTATTTTTATTACTACTACTTGTATTCCTAATGATGTCAATAATATTATGATTTCCTGCAAAACTATGCTCCAATTCTACCCAAATTTACTCATATGCACCAAAGCTTGTAATTTGGAAATAAAACTGCTTGTAATATTTTTTATACATCAGTATAAAAATCAGTATATTAATGAAGAAGTGCAGTGGTATTTTGTGCTAAATAATGGTTTGGTTCTGCTAATAGGTAGAAGACCTTTTCTATAATGTGCCCACGAGACGGAAAGCATTAAAAAGTCCCAGTGAAGAATACTCAAGGGTCGTGGAGGTGGTGAGTAGGTGTGTTTGTTTTCTTTAAAAATAATGTCCAGAAGTTAAATGATCTGGAGTGGCAAAATTTAACTAGGCGAAGTTGCATTTCCTGAAGGAAATATGATCGCATGCAGAGCCAATAGATAGATACATAGATAGAGGGATGGAAGATGGATGGAAGATGGATGGATAGACAGATAGACAGATTTCATTCCATTGAAGTCAATGATGAAAATGTATTGCACTCTCCATTCCTTCCTATGGAAAAGATCCATTTTTTAAACATTAATAATTCATACATTTTAAAGTTTACAAGTACGAAAAATACAGCTCGTCAGTAATAAGATCTTCAAAGCAGAGTTGGTACGAAGTTTCTACATTAAGCGGTTTGAGCTGCATTAATCCTGAAATAATTATAGTAATAATAATAATAATAAGAAGAAGAAGACTTGGAATAACAATAGATAGCATGCCACTGCATGCTATCTAATAAATGTCTGCCAGTTCCATAATTTATCTTTTTTCCCCCCCATTTCTTAGATATGCTATTCACAACTCCGGGAAAGGCATTTCTGTAAAAAAGGTAAAAACATTTTTTCATTTGTAAATATTTATCTCCGCATGGTACATTAAAGTAAAGAAGAAATGCTGTTTTTCAGCAAGGAGAAGTGGTAGCTTATGTGAAGACTCTGCCCAGTGCCTCAGTTTTGGACAATATTCGAGTGGTGTTCGGAGTGGCTGTGAGCAGGTATGGTGTGGCACTATTACTCACTTCTAGTGTTTGTGTTTACCGCTGAGCATCTAAATCTGAGCATGGCATTTTTATGATTCTGGAAGGGCCTGACTGCTATAAAAACTGATAGAATACAGATTTTTATGAATAAAAAAAAAAGTAGTAGAAATTGATATAACTGAGTATCGGCCAAACAGGCACAAACAGAAACAATTGGAAAAAACAGCTTCAGTATAAAATAAGCTGGTCTTTATCTGTACTCTGTCGAGTTAATGGACCTCAGTATTGGCCAGTAGTGAGTGACTGGGCTGTTGGTCTTCTAAAATTCATTGTTATTTACAGGGAAATGATCGAAGTGGGATGTGCAGATCAAAAACTTGCCTTTAAACTGCAGGGATACATATCCAATGCAAACTACTCGGTCAAAAAGTGTATCCTCATCCTCTTCATCAACCGTAAGTGTGTTTCCTGTTCTTTTCCTCAGTAGTCTACCAAGATTTCATGGTTATGTAAATTAGTTTTCCGGATTCTCACTCATCTCATCTCATCATGTCCTCGTTTCAGGTTCTTAAAGGGAAATTCCATTTATCAAAATAATCGAATCATAGTTTGTTCGTAAGCAGTGAACAAAATGCTGAAGATGTAAAATGAATTTAGTGGTTGGATATATGTAGTGCATTGAAACAGAAACATAGTAAATCGCACTGTTTTTAATGCAGAAATGTTAAAATAAAAGGGTGGTGTTTCCCCTTTAATAGGCACTTGATGTTTTATAGATCGTTTGGTAGAATCCAGTGCCCTGAAGAAAGCCATTGAGACTGTCTACACAGCATATCTTCCTAAGAACACACATCCTTTCCTTTATCTCAGGTATCTTATTTAGTCTCACTTTCTCAGGTATTTCAGATTTGTCAGTCACACACAGCCCAGTGCCTTTAAACATGACTGAGGTACAAACCAATAAGGTTTCACATGAAAGCCTGTTGTGATCGCTCTGCTGTTCACAGCATGAAAGATGCATTTCCTCAGTCACACTGAGTAATATTATATCTTTTCTACTGAGTTACTGAACGTATTAGTTTCTAAAGCCCTAGTTCAATTACGTTTAGTGAAAATAACCCAACCAACAGACAGTTGTGCACTGTGCATGTCATGTAGGTTGTGTGTTTGAGCATTGAAGGCCAAATATATTCTGCAGTTACAGAAGAAACTGTTGTTGCTTAGTGCTCATTTTACTCATCTCTTGCTTTTGACAGTGTACTAATGATGCAGTGTTCTACAGAATGTGCATATTTTCCACTAGGACAAGCGCACTAACAATTCCGTTGCATAATACTTTCTAGTAATTTCATATTTAATATTTAAATTTCTTATGTGACTAAAGGAGTGTGAGGACTCTAATTCTGGTAAAATGGCATTGTATTATCTGAAAGTTTATAACCATTTATCTGTTCAAACGGTAAATCTAAGTGGGACAAACTACTTTTCGTTTAATTTTATAACCGCTGTTGCAGTTTGTTATTGATTCTGTGGTTTCACTACTTCATTCCTTTCTTAAAAGCCTAGAAATTGCTCCTCATAACATTGATGTGAATGTACACCCCACCAAGCATGAAGTACACTTCCTCCACGAAGACTGCATCATCGAGAGCATTCAGAAGCACATTGAGAGTAAACTCCTCAGTTCAAATTCCTCACGTACATATTTCACACAGGTATATGAATAAATGTGACCATGAGTTGCTAATTACACTTGCCTGATGCCTTTACTGACTAGCCATTGTAAAAATGTACTTTGTACATTAGTTATGTACTATAGAAATATATCTATTGCTTGCATGACCCAGCATCTATATATCAGTAGAATGGGCCCACTATAGGACCACATCTTGGTTGCAAAAAGAGCTATATAAATAAAATGGAATTGAAAATTGAATTAGTATCATTTTCCTTTTTTATTTAGGATCTAATAGCATGTCAGTGTTTTTTGAGTTTCTGTGAAACTAATGGACTGAAAATAGTCCACCCTCAAAAATATCCAGCCTACAGTGGTCTTACCAGAGACTGGACTTTCTGTAACCCCTGAATCATCACTAGGGTTGCAGGTACTCAGACCCTATCCTCATTCCAAACTGTGTATGGAAAAATATAAACTGTAACAATAAAGTGTACCACCAAAATGGGTGAATAAGTAGATGTAATAAAGTTTCTAGTCAGAGCTTGCTTGCATAGACCAGAAAAAAATTACCTTAAGAGCAACATGGTTAAGTTAATTTGCATATAATGCTCCATTTACCGATTTTCTGCCTGACTGGAGGAGAATTTTAATGTCGTTAAAATACAAAAACAAGTTGCCTGAAATTTAGAAGTGGAAGGTGTATGTTACGTATAGTTTGATTTGCTGATGAAATGAAACTACTTTGTTACCCCAACAGACTTTACTTCCTGGACTCTCAACATCTGTTAGTGATGTTAAAGCCTCAAATAGCTCCTCAGTGGAGCCCAGTGAACGAGTCTATGCTCATCAAATGGTGCGAACCGACAGTAAGGCTCAAAAACTGGATGCATTTCTTCAGCCAGTAAATAAGCCATCTTTAGTCCCCAACACTGCCATCACTCCAGCTCCAGACCAGGCCACTGCTGAGCTAGCTGATGCAGAAATGCTGGAAGCCATTGATTGTTTGGAGCCTGGTGCTATGAAAGACTTGCAGACTGATATTCCACATGTCCAAGCAGAGACACCACCCAGGTGAGGCATTTTTAAAATGTTTCTTTTTCCAGTCGGTGTGAATCGAACATCATAGTACATTTCCTTTCCTTTGGTTCTTTTCCTCTACCTACCTTTCATATCGAAACAAATGATAAACAGTAGAGACATTTGATTATAATCTTATGTTTTATAATGTTGAAGGATACATAATTCCAGGTCTCGGAGTTGACAAAAAGCAGCTTTCTTATACTAACATCTGAATAAAAAAAATAAGGCAGCTAAACTCCAAATGGTACACACTGTGTGTCTGTGTTTATGCTAGGAAGCGGCCTCATGTTGAGGAGGACGGGGATGACCTCACAGCAGCCTGCATGCCAAGGAGACGCGTCATCAAGCTAACCAGTGTGAAAGAGCTGCGAAATGAGATCACTGAACAAACTCACAAAGGTCAGATAATACATAGTTTTATTATTTATATACAGCCTTATTTGTCTAGGGTTGTCACTGTTGTTGCAATCAAATGTATTGTTTTATTTTGGTGTGTTTAGTAATCGACTTTTTAAAAGAACAACAATAAAGACTTAAATGAACAGTAAAGCTTACCTTTGTACTCTGATCAGGTCTGCAGGAGATGTTGCTGAATCATTCATTTGTTGGATGTGTCAATCCCCAGTGGACTCTAGTCCAACACCACACTAAACTCTACCTACTGAACACCACTAAACTCAGGTAGCCTTTGCATTCATAGTAAATCTCTGATGTGCATGAATTCAAATCTTATACTTGTTTAATCATAAGCAGAGCCATGCTAATCTCTTTAGTAAAATTAGATTACATCTGATCTGATTTCACTGTTTTTAAGATTGTCTTTGCCACAAAAACTGGTTGTAGATTGGCACTCCTGAGGTGGTTTGTGGAAACAGACTGTTGTCTAGAATCAAATAATGCACCGCCTTGATGAAAAGCCGGATGAAGTTTCAGAAAAGTGGATGTCTTGAACTGTATTGTTAATTTAAGGTGTGTGAAAGGCCTGCAATCAGATACTGATTTACTAGGATGTGCAGTCTTCTGTATGTTGCCTGTTTACATAACTACTACTACAAGCACACTGTTGTTCTTCCTAAGTGTTATTTTTTTATCCAAAATTAGCACTGCTTCTCCTGCTTCTGCTGAATTTCAAAGCTGCTCCATTGTCCAAATGTCTGTTAATATCTGGTGCAGTGCGCTTATATATAACTTCGGGATCGATTGATCATTTAAAAAAGTGGGCATGAGACCTCTGTAATGTGTGGGGGGAGAGAGATTGAGAAAATGGTCGAGCCATCTTTAAAATGTGTGTCAAAAAGAGAGTCTGTGATGTAACAGAAAGGGATATAAAAAAAAAAAAAGCTTAAAATCCCAAACGTGGTTGAGTCCCCTCTTTGTTGCATATAGAGATAGGATGCTGAAGTTCTGGGTGTCTCCAAACACTGGGTTTATAGCAACCACGCGATCATACTTCACATTTTCTCACAGTAGTGCATCTAATAACTCAGGTCAACAGCATGCAAGTCTATTGCGAATCTAATATCTAATCACATCAAAAGGTTGATGTGACTGGAAAAAAAAAACTGAAAGCAGATCTGAAATCAGCATGAAAAACTGGTTTAGAAAAGTGTTGTGGTTTCTGATGATTACCAAAAACATTATTTTGTTGACCTGTGTAGTATGATTAGTGTGAACTTTTATTTTTCCTTTATTATTATGCTTTTTATAGCCAGAATAAGCGCTGGAACCATTTCCATGTCAAAACATCTGTTATAATCCCTAGTTGTGCGCTTGCATAAAACTTTGTGATCGGTTGATCAGCGGCGCTGAGTATTGCTCTTTTAAAAACTGGTCAAGAGCCTTCTGTGAAGAAAATGTGAAGAAATTAGCAAAACACACAGCATGCCTATAAAATGGAGTTTGAGACACTACAACTCAGGTCAAAGAAAAGGCAATAAATGGCTTGGTGAGAGCTGGTGACTTA
>JBBJLR010000153.1:8959528-8976553 GCA_037577145.1 Brachypetersius gabonensis
AGAGGGAGAAGGAAAGAGAGGGAGAGAGAGAGAGAGAGAGAGAGAGAGAGAGAGAGAGAGAGAGAGAGAGAGAGAGAGAGAGAGATTCTGATTAAATGAGCGCTGTTTCCATGAGCCATGAGAAATCAAGCAAATCTACTCTTGAAATTCTCACCAGAGCACAGTAATTAACACTGTACTGAATATTATTTACTGTCATAACTTACTGATTAAAGGTGCCATAAGTTATTTGATTACTTGGAGAATTCCCACAGTAGAACGGCTTTGATTTAGGTAACAATCAAGTGATTTAAGTGACTCAATCAGTGTTAGTACTGACATTTTTGCTGCATTAATTTCACTGACAGAACTAAAATACATTTCTAAACAACAAGAAAGAAAAGTAATAACTATGGAATACCAAATGTGTTGAAAGACCAAACCACCATTAAATATGAGCTTAATACAAGACAAAACACACACTCCTACAACAAGAAAGGAAATATATCTTTAGTTGTTGGTTTTATCTTCATTTGAAGTTAATTATTTATTTATGGTGCTGAATAAACCTATACTGTTGAGCTCAATTACATTACATTTGGCAGATGTCTTTATCCAAAGCAACTTACAAGATGAGGAAACTGGTTTCAGGACAGTGTGAGAGTCAGAGGGGAGTACTAAGTGCTAAAAATCTATGAAAGAGTACTACAAGATGAAGTGCATGAGAAAAGGAGATGCTCCTTGAACAGATGAGTCCTCAGGAGGTTTTTGAAGCTAGAAAGTGATTCTGCTACTCTTGTCAGCTTAGGCAGCTCATTCCACCAATGGGGAACCACGAAAAGAGAAGAGTCTGGACTGGGTTTGCCTTGTGAGTAGGGATGGAAGAGTAAGACAATGTTCCTTGGAGGAATGGAGAGAGCGAGGAGGAATATAAGGTTGAATGATAGGGTAAGGCAGCTGGGTGCCGACCCATATGTCACTCTGTAGGCAAGAGTTAGTGACTTGAATATAATTCTAGCAGCCACAGGCAGCCAGTGTAGGTCAATCAGCAGTGGGGTGACATGCAACCTTTTGGCTTGGTTGAAGACCAGCCGAGCTGCATGCAAGCCACTAGGATGGCAATGCAGTAATTGAGGCAAGATAACCATGGCTTGTACCAGGATTTGAGTGGTATACAGGCTCAGGTATAGTCTGATTTTCCTGATGTTATTTAAGGTAAAACGAAATGACCGAGATACAGAGTCAATGTGGTAAGAGACCTGGTCAAGACAGTTGTGGACTCGCCACCTTGGACAGTACACTGAGAGCAAAAACAGGGAGATACCAACAAGATGGTAAGCTTCAAGGACAAGAAGAAATACGAACAACCCATCAAGAACCACAATCAAGATTACAATGACTGTTTAAATTAAAGCTAGGGTTAATATATTTTAGCAATAAAGCAATTTATAATAAAGTATATTAATGTATACTTTTTAATTGCTTATCAAAGTTTACATTTGAGCTTAAAGTCCCAGAGAAATAAGATTAAATACATTTATGAACAGTGATTACATTGATTGTTTAGCACTGAATTAAAGTTTAAGCTTACTCCCTACAGGTTCAACCCTCCATGATGGATGAAATGATTAAACGAATTAAATGCCTTGTAAAAGTTGGGCCAAAAGTTGAGTCAAATGTTGCTTGTTACTCACAACTGCCAAAAAACTAGCCAAATAGCTAATGAAATCTTGTCAAAATAAATAATTTTCCTAACTTTGCAAATCAAATTATGAGACAAAAGTCAGTTTGACCATGCACCAGTCTTACAAAGGATGGCCTCAGCATTTAACTCTGCATGCCCCTCTGTCAGTTGTTAATGTGTGCTTAAGATCAAGAGCAGAACAAACCCCTTCTCTCTTTCATGATTACTTAGTTATGTATAGTAATGTCACATTTCTCAATGTACAAGAGTGAGTGTAAATGAGTGCTAAAAAAAATCACTGGGTCAAAAAAAAAAAAAATCACTGGGTTAAAGTAAGCAGCAATTCTGTTTAATGTACTGCAGCAGAGAAGTGATTTTCCTCTATGCTGCCCAAAGTTCTATATTTGTGTAGCATAGAACAAAATAACACTCCTCAGTTTATGAAAGGTTTATCTACATTTGTCCAATCTGGACACCAGCGTTATCTTGTAATACTTTAATGCAATGGGTTTAAAATAAAAGATAACAGAAACTGACGTAAACTAGAAAATAGACTGACTCCATTCACATACACAGCTTCCCTTTTCTGTGCTTTTGCGCAGCAAACAAGTTAGATTACATGTGCACCTAGTTTGTTTTTACTTTATCACTGTATGTCAATATACATATACGGATTCCCTGTTTCATAATTCTTCACTTTATTAATATTTTCTTAATAGTAATAAGTTGCATATTACATGCTAGTAAACTTTCTCCACAATTTTATTTTCATTTCAAATATTATTTTGGAATTCTTTAATCAATGACAAGATATTTCAAAAATGATGCTGAAGAGGACAGGGATTATAATTTTAACCTGTGTTTTATTCTTTTTAACCTGCCCCAATTGGGACAAATAAAGTACTACTACTACTTTTCTGAATACAGATGCGGAAAAAACACTTTCAGAAATATCCATTCACGTGTTGGAACACGCAACACTCTTTTTAGGAAAAAACTTTTTAGGAATACCTTGACTGTGGAAATACCTGCTGTCTGGCAGTTTCCTGTCAAATGACGTGCTGCGTGGAATGGAGGCTTGGCTCTGCTGGAGAATGGCCTGGCACTGATTTCGCTCAGCACACTGTATGGGTGACCCTCGGGAAAGGGGCTGGCCTGCTGGGGTGTTGGGCACCCGGTGCCACATGGTATTCCTTCTAAATGGAGTCTTATACTCACAGGGTGTGCCCTCACTATCCAGCTTGTACTCCACCATGGGAATACGGTACAGCTCTGAACAACCCCTGAAAGAGAACACAAGAATACGTGTGTTCACTTGTGACTTTAAGGGCCACTACACCTTGTTACAGCACTAAGAAGCCAGAACCAGTGCAAGCTGTGCAGTCAGGTTAAATAAACAGTGTTCCTGCCATCCATATTCGGAAGTCACCTCTGCTGCTATTGTTTTAGTGAAGTGCTTTGGTGGGGAAGGGTTCTCTCTCTGCTATTAGGTAGTCTTCAGGTGACACAAATCAAGCCAAATAAACAAGTCACAATTATGTGTAAATGTATTATTTCTATAAGCAGAAATGTATTTAAATTTGCTGTATATAGCCATTTCCCTCTGCCTTTGCAATGTGTAATAGGACAATGATGCAGTCTCAGAATGTCTGTGAGGTTCTATTTGTATTTGTATTTTTCCCCACAGAGGAATCCTTCAAAATTGTGGCACCTCTCTCACACACATGCACAAATGCAAAGGGAACTTATCTATACAGGAATGATGAATGGCCAACAGTTTGGCCAGTGTAGAGCGGAGGATAAACCCAAACGTGTAGTGGCTCGAAGGAGTCAGTAGTCTACGCACTTTACTCTGAAAACACTCTCTGAATAGAGTAGAGATTCCCACCTGGAATCCGCGTTCTCACACACACACACTCAAGTCAAAGACAACCAGAGTAAAATAGGTTTACTGTTATTTCAGCCATATACACAATACACAGCAAAAAGAAACAATGTCCCTCCAGGACCATGCCACAACAAATCAAACCGCACAAGACTACATCAGTGCAGACAGAATAAAATACACAGATTAAAGTTCTAAAAATGACAAATTATATAATGATTATTAATCTATAATAATAAAATACAATATAGTATACATTTGAATGATTTCTCAAAGTTTAAATCTGACCTTAAAGTCACAGAGAAATAAGATTAAATAGAAATATGAACAACCTATGTTTACTGCAAAACCAAAGCCATGATTAGAATGATTGTTTAAGGCTACAATTAAAGTTTAAGCTTAATCTCTACACATTAAGACACTAAAATTTCTTTTACAAAATTGCTGGCTAGACGTCTTATCCTCCTGGGATGGAAACACACGAGACCCCGAACTCAACGCATTGAAATGAGAAATTCTAAAATGCATCCAACTTGAACAGCTGAGATTCTATCTGAGAGGATCTCTCAATTCCTTTAACGAGACTTATGGCAATAAGCTTAGCTATATTAAGGATATATTAAGGTTTTAACCGCAGACAGAAACCAGTGACTGGCTGAACAGATTTTTTCCTGACAGAGGAGCAGATTACAAACATTTTTTAAGTACAAATTTGTGTGTCTCTTCATTTCAGGCTGCAATGCAACATGTGCAAATGATAAAAAGGGTGATTTTTTTCCTACACAATCTTTACATAACTATAGCAAAAACAGAAAAAACAAGAAAAATGCCAGCTTTGCCAAAGGCATGAATATGAACAAATAAATATTTTGAACCAAAACTGCTATACACATGGTAAGTAGCAAAAAATATGCAATTAAATAGTGGTCTCATTTATAGTAACTCAGGAAAAGGACATGAAAAAATACAATAACGTGTACTCTGCAGGTGCATTTTTAATGAATATTGCTATGCAACACCAAACCCAGTATACCGCTGTCACCCACAAGAGACTGAAACCAAGTTAAACAGTAAAAATGAAAGAACATTTGTTTCAAACTACACACTTATATTTCAGTTCTCTTTATATTCTTTTTGCCACACATGATTAACATCAGTATAAGTTAAATAAGCCAACAACAGCCAGTAAAAAAGACCTCGGCTGCTGTTGTGTGATTTATTTCTTTACTTTATGACTATTCTCCCCTTTCTGCTTTCGCGTGAAACAGGAAACCACTGACCTGCCAAAGAGAATAAAAGTGAACAACCAGTACTTCGTAATTTGAAAACTTCAGCTAAATGCGTGTCTTCAAATTTATGAAACCTCAGTCAGTTGTTAGTTTTTGCTATCCTGTTGATTTACTTCCAAAACAATAGTTTAGAATGATTGTAAAACACAACACTGTAAAAGGCCAATGCTTGGTTCAAGCCACAGAGATGATGGAAAGTCAAGACCAAGGGAATGAGTGTTGGGTGTTCAAACCTGTAACAAAAGCAGACTTTAGGTTCCTTTAGAAAGCCAAATTTTAAAAGGTTTCTTATCCACTACTGGCTGCCATGCCAAAAAGCACTCTCACACACACTCTCAAACTGGGGCCCAGTCTATCATTTGTGATTACAACTGATAATTAAATTTACTGAAGGTTCAAATGTGGTAAGTAGCAAAGAAATATGCAATTAAATAGCAGTCTCCTTTACAGTAACTCAGGAAAAGCATTACATTAATTTATGTAGATTCGGATTCGTTTTAATCTGGATCTACATAAAAAATCTAGCCATGTCTACTCAAGGCAAAGGTAAAGGACATAAGAAAACTGTAACAAATTGTACTCTTCAGCAGTTACCTGTGCAGTGCATTATTAATGCTAGGCTAAACATTTGGGAACCAAGGATAATACTATGCATATCAATTAATCTTATAAATTCTATCATCACTTTTAATCTAGTTTCTTAACATTTATTTTTCCCTAGTTAGTTTGATCAATAGATACATCTAAACGTTCAGTTCTGCAGTAGGGAGAGAAGCTCTTGAATGACATGGACTAATGTACTATCGTTCCTGTATAAATAAATAGACTTTCTGGGTCAGGCTAATATTAGACCCATATCCTGTTTTGCTCTAGACAGATCTCTGCACCTTAAAGAGGCATGCGCTGGATGAATATATAAATATGCGAGCTGCATGTCATTTTTTCCTTTTGAAGGAACACAGAGTACCTTGTCGATGAATTCCCCGTACAATGAGTTTGAACTCCCTCAGAGGCTGGAAAGAGTGTGGAAAGCCCCCACAGGTCCCTTAAACTGAAGATGGCACAATGCAATCAGGTCATAAAATTGTTTTAGTTGAAGGGCAGACTGGAGGTGTCGACAGAATATTAATTAGAGATAACTAATCCTGTAATTATCGGTAGAAACAAAGAAAGTTGGAATTAAGCAAATCAGGCGCTAAAACTTCATTGGTACAAAATCAGTGAGTAAAATGCCTGTTGAATTTTGAGGCCTGTGAGCAAGCGAGCAGCCTAGAGAGCAAGGAGGGAGCTCCCACAGGCCACAGCTGTAATCTTTGAATAAAACAGCAACGCCGCATCTTACAGAATAGAATAATGTATGTCTTCACAACTGATCAAACAAGCAGGATAATAAAAATGCAAATTACTGTGTAGCAAGTCAGAGCACACCATTAATCAAGCACTCTTCTGCTTGGCTACTGTCAGCAGAACAATATGCAGTACACTGTCTTGCCTGTGTATGTTGTACCCCAGCCTAGCTGACGAAGTCTCAGCTATGCAGTTTAAAGTGATTCACAGCATCTTTTCTGTGTACTTATTTCAGCTATAAACAGAGTATGTCATATTTTAGATTAGTGGGATAACATGAGTGACAGCAAAAGCTCGTAAACAGTTCAAAGAATTCTTACTTGTAAAATGAGTGTATGCAAATTCCACAGGCAACTTCAGTTATTTGTCGAGATCATATCAGAATTTGTAACTACTGGAGCTGTAATGCTGGATTTGCAGCTGAATCAGAAATAAACACACCTGAGAACAGGTGGCAGGGCAGCAGGACCATGGTCACTTGATCTGATCACCCTAAGAGCACCACAAGAAGCACTGCTGGCATGTTTTAAATGAAAGTCTGAATGTAAATGAGACATGTCCTGACTTCCCTTTGTCAATTAGTTGACCGGACAAGTTGCCACTTAGCTTTCAGCCCTCCCACAGTAACATTTTTGCTTATAGCAGCACTCCTCAGTGGTAAATTGGCTCTGACAAGCACACCCCTTGTCCCAAGACCCAATGGTTTCTTATTTTTGTCACCCAATTTCAATTATAGCACTTTTTCACTCAGTTTGTATACACGATATCAACAGACACCTGAATCAGTTAAGACAAACACACCAGTGCTTATTGCAGCATCCAACAGTGGCCAAAATTCAATAATAGTTTGTGCTTCCTCATAAAGGGATTCACAGTTCATGTACTCATCTTCTGTTGAGTAATCAGTAGAGAAATGCTTTAGGGGAGATAAAAAAAAAAATACCTTCTGGGTGTACCATCCTCATAGGGCTGGATGATCACCACCTTGACAGTGACAGAAGTGCGCAGCAGGTCAATCATCTGCTCATGTGTGATGGTTGCTACAGCCACCTTGCAGATCTCCACCAGTCGGCTACCCTGTCGAAGGCCTGCTTTCCAAGCAAAGCCAAAGGTCTCAACATCAGCCACAATGCCTTCAAAGTTGACATGGAAGCCCAACTGCCCCAGACTGTTCCGCCGCAGTGTCATCTCCATCGTCTCACAGCCCCTGGTGACAAGCTGAAGACCCCCCACCACACCCACACACCCACACACAACATAATTGTTAGACCAGTTATGCTATAAATCCTACAGGGGGCAGAAAGAAGTATTTTTAGATATGTCATTAAATACAACAAATTCATTGCACATAACAATTGGTTTATTTACCAAACTAGCCTATACCTAGAACAAACTTTAACTTGTATAACAGTTAACAACCTTCTTTTGGTTGCATGTAAAATGTTTCAGCCTCAAATACTGAATCAAACCAGTTTTATTAGCTCTGCTGTCATTAGTGAGAATCAGGATCAGTTGAACTCCACTTCACTTCACTTATCCTGTGCTTCTGGAAAAACACATAGCTATGTTTAATGTAGTCATCCATCACTGAGAAATCTAAGACATGAACTACCCAGTTACTCCTTTATATGCCAGATTATTGGGTATTCTGAGAATCAGAAATCTATATTGAAGCCAGAGGAAATGGCGTAAAAGCATAAATGGCAGTGTTGGGATATGAACCCATGTCTCCACAAAGACTGAATTGAAGGTTGACGTTAACACTCATCATTTCACAATTTCACAATTATTTCACAATTACCTTATGGAATCAAGAATACCTGATTTGAATTCACATGTAAGAACATGCACATAAATGTAAATACTAAATAAAATAACATCACATCACTAAAAAGTGCAAATAAAATGAAAATGTGTGTGTCCAGTACCATAAAACCCACATTTGTAAAACTGGTAAAAGTCTTCACCTTCAAAAATATTTTTTATTCCTGAACAGATATGGTCTACACAACCAAACAAATTTAGGATCCGCATTTTGTATGGATATGGGAAAGGCTGCTTAGATAAATGCTGTGTGTGTGAGAGAGAGATACTTTTTGTCTCCCCTCCCTATCGTACAGGAAATAACGTCTTGTTTCGTTTTAATCAACGAAAAAAAAGATACATTTTAGCATTGTTATTATTTTGTAAAAAAATCAAAGTCCCAGCTTCCCATGCACTACCAAACAATCTCTTTGCTGAATGGAAATAAAGCTTTAGCAACCTGTTTATTTTAAATAAGCACTCTGTTTCAAACCAGAGAAGACTGTGTACTCTGCTAGCCCAGGCTCCTGGAATGGTGATACTGCTTAAAGCTAGAAAGGAATTTGACCCACGCTGAGTGGCATCTCTTATTCAAGAGATCTCTTCAAATCTCTTGAATAAAACTTACGCTCAGGTTGCAAAAATCTGAATATTTTTTTCTTGGCGGAGTTACTTTAATCTGACAAAAATACTAAATAAAAATTCTATGAATGTTAACCAACGAAAGTCAGACCATTTTCAACCATGTTTCAACAGAATTATTTACAAAAATAAACTCATGGAACAGGCCTAGACAAAAATTATGGCACCCCTAACTTAATAGTTTGTTGCACAACCTTTTGAGGCAATCGCTGCAATCAAACGATTCCTGTAACTGTCAGTGAGACTTCTGCACCTCTCAGCAGATATTTTGTCCACGTGTGTATAATATGTGAAGTGTAGGGAGTAAATACAACTTGGTAGGTGGCAGTAAAGTGATTTTAGGTTGTCAGAGCATTTTTCTCATCATAACTATGCCATTTCGTTTTGGATGAGTAATGATCAATGGTATATCTACTAAACTAATCATTTTATTGAGCTTGAAAAGAAATGGAAATGCCAAACACTACTATACATGCCTCACACTATACAGTGAGCATATGTGAGACCCAAAACCGGGTGCAAAATTAACACCAGTGTAAGGGGCCTATATGTTCCTTTAATGTAAAGAAAAGTGGTGTGTATGGGGTGCATGGGTCACAATATTAATTTGAAAGATGATAATTTATCATTACAGTAAAATATAGCTTGTAGCTAATATTTACATAGTAGAAGGTCGTCTATTTGTAGCCTGAAGACATTGACCCCAGCACTTCTCTTTGACCCAGTTTCAGCTTCTAGCTGATAAATGTGTCTACAGAGAACAACCAAGTACATTCCATCTCTTTCCTTTACTTTAACTGATTGTATGGGACTTTTTGTATGGGAATTTCTCACCTGCTGGATTGAATCAGAAACATCTGCTTTGGGAACTCTGAGCACATGATGGCTGCTGTAGGATTTTGTGTGCGCTATGCTTTTGCAAAGATTAGTCCAAACTGTACCCCATGTGCACTCAGCACACCCAGGTAACCCTGAGAAACATCTAATTTGGGGGGCAAGATGGCACAGTGGTGAGTGTGGTTTGGGGTCTGGGTTCTATTTCTGGCATTTATTCACAGATGGCAGGAGGGTGAGAAATCCATTATGGGGGCTGAAAGGTGACATCCACAATAATGATAGACTTGTGGATGCAGCACCTGTGGTAAGATATTTGCTGATCAGAAAGAACCTGATGATCTTACCACTCACTGCGAAAAACAAAATGTGCTTAACTCTACCTTAATATCCCCCTTAATTTGAATTAAGTGGCCATTAATTTATTAACCGATACCTTAATTTGACCTTAAGAAAGGATTTAAGGCATGAGTGTGAAACCCCTTAATCTTAAACATAAGGCACTCCCTCAGGAGATCCTGTTATTTAAGGGGCACATTTGAAAGAGTAAGGAGAAAGTTCAGTAGTTTTACCCCTTAATCAGCCTTAATCTGTGCACGTTTCCCTATAATTTCCTGGAAATTAAGGTCAAAATTAAGGTCATTTTAAGAGGTAAAATGAAGGGGTTTAGTTTCGTAGTGACTGTAGAGGCCGGTGGTCTAAAATGACATACATGGGTTACGATAGTCTTGACATACTTGGAGTTTACGATGCTCACTCCCATAAAAATCCCCCAAAACCCTTACGGACTACGTGGGAGAACTATTTTAGTTGCGTGTGGCAGATAAATACGCAGAGTACATAGTAACGTAGCACACGAGTGAGGGAGTCGGCATCCCCCAGAACCTTTACCCATTTTGGACTGTATATGGTGTGGCAGTCACATTAAACATCCACATAAGAAGTGAATCCTTAATTATAGCCTCATCTAACTTCTGCTTAAACAAGTCCTTAAGACAAAGTAAAAAACAGCAAACTGCCAGTGACTAGATGACTAGATCTTACCCAAAATAAGCTAACCAAAACTTCCTTTTTCCCCTCCAGGGGGGTGTTTTGATTTAGCCTGATAATAAGTACATGGGTCATGATTGAAGGATAAAAGGTTAAATAACAAGAGAGTAAATTTGAGATGTTAATGATACACACAAAAATGACATCACCACATCCTTGTTTGGTGACAAGACTTTTCCTCCAGCCAAGACTAGTACTGTGCTAAAGGTATATGAGGTGCAATGCTCACCTCAAGACGTTGGACGATTTCCCTGATGTCCTCTCCACAGGTGTCCTGTACCGAAAGCATTACACATTCACCACGTTCATAGAAAATCTTAATGCTCAAGATGCTAGAGGTCCAGCCAATGACATCCCGGCAGGAGCAGTTGAAGACCACATTCTTGGACTCTTCTTCAATAAGCACAAGGAACTCATTGGAGATGCCTAACAGACACTCCACATCTGTGGACTGGCCAAAATCCCGTGCCACCACACTCCAGGTGATGGCTCCTATACTGTGGAGATGAGCATCCTTCCTCGGCTTGGCACGTTCCTTCTTTTTGGCACCTAGCGTGATGAAGCTAAACTTCACAGCAGAATCAACGGTGGCTGTGCTAACAAAGTTCTCCGCTAGATCCTTAAGGTATTCTTGGCGTGTACGCGTCGCCATGGCACGAAACTTCTCGGACTTGTGTGCTGCATTCTCACCATTAATCACCTTGGCCAGCAGGAAGTCCCTAAAGACTGCCGATTTGGGGAAGGTCACACCTTTAGGGATAGGAGGACCAAATGGAGGCACATCTTTGGATCTAGATACAGCAACGCTGCAAGGAATATTGAAGGGAAAAAGATCACCCTGTAAATACTGATGGATCAAACTGGGAACACAAGGTGAAAGCTGTATAGCAATCATTAAAGCTTATTATCAAACAAATCCATGTTTTATTGAAATTCAGAAATAAGTATTTTTCCACATCATTGTATTTTGTACAAGTACACTCAAGTATAAAAGACCTGTTCGTCTAGATTTCTTCAAGAACTTAATTAAGGTGGCCATTATAGTTATAGTTAATGGTAAATTATTTTAATTCTATTATCTGAGGTCTTTAAGTTACAAAATCTTCTTGAATATAGAAAATATTTGGAGTAATTTTATTTCAAGAATATCATCAACTGCAGCAGCTAGATTCCTGAATCAATGCCATTTTGTTCTGAGAGCCTCTTCCTCTACAGCAGTGTTTCACAGTCCTTGTTTCACCTCCCTGCAATGCAAAGTTTAGAACAAGAAGTGTGCAGTCGGTCCTAGAAGGCCAATGTTTAGCACAGTTTGGTAAACCCCCTTGAGCAGGTAAATCACCAAACTGTGATGCCACTGGCCTTTTGGGACCCTGTTTTAAAGTTCTCTGTGCTTCCAACACACGTGATGAACATAATTAAGTAAGTAATAAGCCTTTCCTGGGTTTAAGTGGATGTGTATGAGCAGGACATATGCTAACATGCTCAGGCCAGGGGGCTAGGAAACACTGCTCTCAAGAATAATATTAAAAAATAACAATAATGCGAACATACCTGTAGCAGACATTTTCAGTGCATGGATTGTGGACTTTGACAATGACAAATACATGCTGGAAGTGAGAACGAATGTTTTTAGGGGTGAAGGGAAGGGCTCCTGGCTCCTGAAACACGATGGTGACAATATCATTTCCTATGTGCCTTTTTCTGAGTAGCTAGAGAGAGGGACAGAAAGAGAGGTTACAGAAGTGAAACATGACATCATTAACAACTATCTTTTGATGAGGAAGTAAGCACTGGAAATATGCTTACACTAAGATTATTTGGAAGCTCTTGGCTTCAGTGTGACCCATAGTGCATTGTCTTGCCTCTGAATGCTCAAATAGTGACTACGACTGCAGTTTAAAAAAAGAAATAAAATAAAAATAAAACACAAACAAAAGACAAACAAACAAACAAAAATAAAACAGCAAAAAGATTGTTTCGTCAGGAAAAGAAAACAATAGAAAACAGATATTAAACTGCACTTGATATGAACAAAGGCTTTTTGTGATGGATAGCCAAGAAACCAAACTCGTTCAACTTTTGTCACCAAACTAAACCAACAACAAATATACAGACAAAAACATGAATACACTGCAAATCCCCAATGGCTTTGTTAGAGAAAGAAATAATATACTTGATGTGTGCTATATGGCAAAGTGAGGGCTAACATCACCACTTACAGATGCAGGTTGGGTAGGATTTCAAAATATGATTAAACTAGAGTTCATGCTTTAAAGGGGTACCCAGATCTGGGCCCCAACCTAAGCCAAGAAACCTGACTGTTGTGAAACAGGGCTGGCGAAGAGCGGCGAGAGGTGAGCCTCACTTCTGAAAGATAATTTAATATAAACTAATCCCGTGCAATAGAACAGAGCTTTAGAAGAAAAGAAAGAAAATCCCCTAATGCTGTCACTTGACTACCTTTGTGACATGCAACAACTGCTGCACTGCTGCTGCCCCATCCATAAAAGGAAACACATGGAATACAAGAAGCCCTCTGCTGTTTTTAACTAGAGCTTCCTGACAGGAAAGTAGGCCACAGAGAGAACACAGATAGCAAGCTCCTACTTGATTTATGAGCTGGCAATTTTTATTTATTATTATTTTTGTTTTAGCTCTAGCTCCTCACTCTGTCCTGCAGGCATATGTGGAGGTCACTTTTCACTTTGTAGCATGAGACAGAGCATTTTTAGGAACTTGCATTCTTCGTTAATCAAAGCCTTATCAGGCCGTTACTGTTGCTGAGCCACCCAATAAAATCTATTTCACCTGTTGTGGCAAAAGATTCATGCCGCAATTTGTTATTCCTTTTTGTTACCAATAATAATTGGCCCTATGGTTGTGACAACTGTTTGATGTTTTTCAGAAGTACCAAAAGTAAAGTCAGTGCCAGGTTGGGGGGTATAATAGAAAAACATACACGAATTTAATGGTAAAAAGAAAAAATAAATAAATTTTTGTGTCTATTTCAGGCACCAATCTTCCTTAAGCATGTGTATTTGAGGGCAGCAGAAAATGTGATATATAATTTCGAAAGTGCATGCCGTTTCTGACTGGGTCTACAAGCAGTTTTGGTAAAATGCCATTTTCAAGGCAGACCAGGATACTTTTTCAGATAAATGGCCAGCCAGAGACATAATTGCATATTTCATGGACAGATTAGTCAGCGCCTCATAAATGTATTCAAAACTGAGCCACAACACACATGAATGACAGGATATTTTGAGTATTTTATAAATACTTTGATGCAGAAGGGTTAAGTAAACTCTTTGCTGAGACAGGTACCATTTAAGGTCAAGGTGCTACCAGTTAGCATGAACTTGACTCTCTGCTTCATGGAATAAGAACATCGGCACGGCACCGCAGACCTGTTACCGAGGTGTCTTAAGGGTGCTAGTTGGTAGAAGATCACTACCAGTAATTAAATTTCTTGGGCCCAGAGCCTCCTCAAAGTAAAATAACACTAAACAGTAAAATAACACATTTTCACTTAAGCAGAATAAGGAATAAAAGTTAAAAAAAAGTAAAAGTAATATCTTGTAAAATAAATAGTGAAACAATAAGGTGCACAGAAGTCAGTGCTTGGCTTTTAAGTTCTTTTAAAAAGGCTGTAATACAAAAGATATAGTGGATACATGTGCATTGTAAGCATGGTCTGGGAAACAGACGACGCTCACAGGCTGGGATGCACTGGAGCTGATTTCTAACTTAAAAATCACAGTATGCAAAAGAAAAACACCAAAAAAAAAAACACCACCACTTTACGCCACTCTGTGCTCCCCTCTTTCTCACTGTCGTACTCTTTGTTCTCTCTCTCACTTGAGTCCTGGCTCCTACCAAGAACCAAACTTAGGCCTGTAGCCCCACTGCACTAAAGGTAAGGCCTCAGTACTCAGTACTAATACACAAGTCCTTAAAAGAGTGATTATAAAAATAAAAAAAACCCCACATTAATCCACGACTGGAATCTCTGACAGGTTACACAGAATTAAACAGAAAGACTGAAAGGAGGAAAACTACAGGGTGACAAGAATATATTCTTGGAAACCAACACCAAAACAACCAAGCAAACAAAAATGTATCATGCGGCCACTTTGAGATGTCAAAGACCTATAAGGACACTAACCTGCTGTCTGTTGTTGGGAGTATATGGGAGGAGAGTGGACACATGAAACATCAGCTCATAGTCTTTGTAGGTAGTGTAGAGGGAGTGGGTGCCAGTGGAATCCGCTGTAATAGGAGGTGACATATGAGGCTCAGTTAGATAGACATGGTACAATAGAAACTTGACAGGTCGAAAACATCCCTGTACCTGACATTGATGTAGAATAAGAGTAACAGGATATAAACTGCACAGTAATAGTGACAGAGACAGCAAAAAGACTACAAACATGCACATGAATATCTACAGAGACTCAAGGTTCTGAGTCATCTGTTGACCTTTACTATATACAAAGGCAAGTCAAGCTTTATTGTCCCAGCCAGGCAGTTAGCTATAATGACAGCAAGCTAAGAAAACTGCTTCTCTTTCAGTTCCATCCATGCACTATCAACAAGAATCTAAAGTGTAGGTGAGCACACTGCATATGTCTAAGCCATGTAGAAGGAGAAAGCCAAAAAAAAGGTCTTTTAGTGCACTAATACTTGGCTCAGAGGTAACATGGTCTAGGCAAAAAGGGACTAGGGATAATTGAAATATTGGTATTTTGTAATGTCGTCTGTCACAGTGAGATTTGTTGTAATGCAGTCTGCTTTCTATCACTGTATATCCAAATGTTTAGGTAATCTGTAACACTTTTTAAACAGGGCAAAGTTTAAAGTGAACACTTAAATGCTTATTTTTAATAGGTTGCATTAAACACCTAGCCTAAAAATGTTTCACAATGCAAATCACTTTTTATACTATTATTTTAAATGTAGCACTAGTGGAACTTTTACTCTTATTAAGCCTTAATGCATTTGAGAAAAGTATGTATTTTGTATTGTGAAAATATCCAAGTTTCAGGAAACTGTATTTTTGTGTACACACTTGTATTATCGAGCTGTGCTCTGTATTTGGTGAACCCCTTCAGTCGCACTCTCTGGCCTAGGAGGTCCAGGAATTCGTCCATTGCAGGCCCGGCACTCTCGTTATTGTACATTTCCTCCTCTGTGCTCTGACCTGCCTTACAGTACAGCACACCAACTTTGTGCTGGAAACTCAGCTGCAAGAACAGAGAAACACACACACGCAGTTTTCAGTTTACTTCTCTATCCAAAAAGGTAGCTGCTTTAAAAAGTGTTTGTGTGGGTGTAAACGTTGTTCAGAAAATATTTAATAATATTAAACCATTTTAGACAATAAAATATTCCTAGACGACAGCTGACAGAAACATTTATGAACACTTTGGAATGAACTGTAATGTTACCTGATGCATTAAGTTGAGACATATTTAAACATTTCATCAGCAATAATTGACAAATTTTCCAACATTGCCCACCAGTCGAAGTTGTGTAGGTCTTCAATTTAGCTTTGTCTGCAATTCAAATGACAAACGGGGCAACTGCAAGTGTGTTGCATATTAGTTATTTTAATAGTGCACTATGCAGTCTGAATATTTTATTTATATCAATTTTGAAATCAAGTATGTTTAATCCATTAGTATATTCCTACCTGGGCTGCATTTAAATTTTTTTTCCAGCAAAGTTCAATCAAAAGTTTTATGGGAGGCATTGAAATGCTCTTCTTTAAAAAAAAACCCAAAAAAACATGTTGAAATGGAAATATTGCATTAGTCAGTGTCTGTAGTCTCTGTTACCAGCAAATCCAAAGCAGAAAAACATTAACACTATAAAGGCTAAGTTTTACTCACTTATCGCATGTGATATCGCCATCGCAACACTCAACATTATCGCATGTTTTCCTAATATCATGCAGCCCTAATTCCTACCCTTGATCCTGGTCAGTTTTATTTAATACAGAGTATGTGCCAGTTCCAAGGCAGAGTTAATATTTGTATTTATCCAGATATGACAACCACACAGTGTACACCTCAAGTATATGAACAGTTAGTAAAACTGATCAAATTTACAAGATAGGCAAAGACACCGTTTTTTTTTAAATGCTGTAGTTCTTCGTGTCAAATATGTGCAGAATGTAACGCAGCGAATTCTATGCATGGCAGCCTTGATTTTCTTCAACTGATTTGCGGCATCTGTATGAAAGCTGAGGGTTTAATGAAAACCAAAATCATTGGAAGTCATATTACAATACCACAACAAATACAAATCCAGCTGATATTTCAGTGATTTGGAGTTTTACAACTGAATTTATTGTCAAAACACATTTTTCACTGGAATAAGGTAGAAGGATTATGCTTAAGATGCATACTAAATGAAAGTGACCATTTTGTCATTAGTGAACACACCACAGCACACAGTGTGAACAGCACGAAATTCTTCCTCTGCATTTAACCCATTCACCAAGTGAAGCA
>JBBJLR010000153.1:8976653-8998925 GCA_037577145.1 Brachypetersius gabonensis
GTGTGTGTGTGTGTGTGTGTGTGTGTGTGTGTGTGTGTGTGTGTGTGTGTGTGTGTGTGTGTGTGTGTGTTTGTTTCTGTGTGTAAAATCTTTAAAATATCAGAATTTTCTCCAATTCCCCCTCCTTCTCCTTATGGTTCTTGTTATGAGCACCTTTCTGATGTTACTATGGTTTCCGCCTCATACACTATTAACACCCTTTCAAAACTATGTAGGCAGACAAAAAGGGAGTGATCAATAGCAGACAGCAAACCCTTTTGATTAACCTTCAGCTTCAATATGTCCTTCCTCCTCACAGGGAAGAAATCATAAGAATTTTAACCCACCTTGACAAGCACACCTGAGAATAGTAATAATAATACATTTTATTTAAAGGCGCCTTTCAATGAGGACGTGCCAAAACCAACTGTGCTATTTTGATTTCACATGTAAATCAGATTGTGAAAAGGTTGTTAAGTCATCAAACACGCATTGTTTTCTACTAATAGCATATCAAACAAACATGTTGGTTTAAAGCACTTTATTTTGAACTTTATTTTGTGATGATAGAGGTTAAGAATCACTCACCCCCTGCTCATCCAGTTTGAGGAGCTGTTCTGGTACTTTGGGGGAGTTGAGGGCTAGCCGGAGGCAATGAATGTTGAGTTCTGGAACCACATACTCCAACACCTCCTTTAGTGGGAGGCTACGAGCTGTGCCATGCCTCGCAGTGGAGGGAACAGCATCTTCCAGAATTGCCCCACGAAGAGTAGTCAACTAGCAAAAAAGAGGAATTTAATTTAATAAGCCATTTGCTGTTGTGAAGCAAGTAAAGTGAAGCAACACACGATGCAATGCTAAAAAGTATTTTAATAATTAGACAACACAACTGACCTTTCACTTACTCTGTTTGCTTGTGTTAGCAACCAACCTATTTTTATTGCACACACAGCTCTCTGACAGATGCTCTTATTCATAGTAATAGTAAATTGTCTGACCAGAAGAGACAGCAGGGCTGTTTCTTGTCAGTGTTGCCAGAACCTGGTATATTTAACATTTAATGAAGTGCTGTGCTCATGAACTCTTCAGTACATGACAAAAGAACATAAACGTCATTCCAAATTATTTACACTGACGACTTTTCCAACTAAATTCAAACCCGAAAAACAAAAAAAATCTTCACATAGAGTGAAATAGGAAGAAAAGTGTTCTTTCACATATGCCATGTTTTGAAAGTATTCCAAGAAATCTTGATTAAGTCAAAAAAATGCTCTCATCTTTACTTCCATAGTAGACTGATATCTGACTCCTGTAGGTTCAGTAGCGTCAGTAGCTTCTCTGTCACTCTAATTAATTACCTTTAAATGAAGCCACAGAGCATCACTGTACCGGCAACGCAATGTTTAGAGCTCTGCTAAAACCTTACTTATTGTATTTACACTCCACTGCTGTCCTGCACACAGCAAACCACAGTTTAAGAGTTTCGGAGAAAGCATGAAGGAAGTACTTCATACTAAACATGACAGCAAATGTTTTCTATTCCACCTTTTTTCTTGGAACTCACAACTAACACTGTGATTTGCAGTGGCATACTAGGTCTAAGAATGAAGTGCTACAGACCAGAGATGGGGACTCAAGTCTGAGACTTGGACTCGAGTCACACTTAAGTCGCACAAACAGTGTTAAGTGACTTGACTTTAGACTTCCCTCAACGACTCGAGACGTGACTCTGACTCGGGTGCTGTGAGTAATAACTCAAACAATGTTCATTTTATGGATTTATTTATTTATATCTGGCACTCTTTCCAACGACCTGAAAGCTGTTCACCTCACCCCGGTGTCTCATTACTTTTGTCCGAGGTGAACGTTTTTCACCTAAAAATGGTTTTCGAGGTTTCCTTTCATTAGAAAGGGGTCACCGAGCCCTATCTAACTGTGGAGTTTCACATTTAGAGTGCGAGAGATATTTTTCATATTTAACATTTAGATTCAAGATCATTTAATTCAAATCCTCCATGTTGGTCAGGGCAGATCACAGCACGCAGTCCTGCCCCCTGCTAGGTAACAGCCAACTGTAATCGTGGGGCATGGTCTATTAGCATATCTTCTAAACATTTAGAGCTCAACATCTACAGCTCAAAAATCCCACATTTAGTCTCACCGTTTGTAAACATTGCAGCTCAAAGACTTGAGACTTGACTTGGACTCTGTAAAAATGACTTGTGAACATCTCTGCTATAAAAGAAGACTAAAAGAATTCTGATGCATTTGGTGCATTACCTGACTGGTCCTGAAGATGATACGGTAATTGTATGGCGATCCGTCCTTCTCCTTCCCATCTTCAAACTTCTCTCTTCTCACACTGACGGCCACAGGGCCAAGGTTCAAATCTACCCCAAAGTAGTTCTGGTGGTCTGGTTTCAATTGAAAGAGAATTGAAGAATAAAAAACAAAACAAAAGAGGTTTAGGTGAGTGCTCTTGTTGTATAAAGTGCATACAACAAGAGACTCTGGGTCCTTCAACCACACAATGGGCAATTTGCGTGCTCTTCTAAACTGTTCATAAAAACAGTCAGGACTGGACAACAGCCGAACAACAGCTAAGCTACACTGGCACAGCCTAACATGTTACTGTTGATAATGCATGAACACACAATAAATCTTGATTAAGCCAAAACTGGGTCAGAAACTTTGCCCAATAATGTCAAAACACCTTTGAATCACACAAAATGTTACAATGCTTCGGACTTGAACCCCCATACATAACAGAATTGTTTAAACAACGTGTCACTTCTCGTCCTCTCAAGGCTTCAAGCACCGCTCGTCTTGAGCCTCCGCTGCTCAAAAGAAGAGGGAAACATGCGTCAAGACTCTTCTCAGTCTTGGCCCCCCAGTGGTGGAATGAACTCCCTCTTCCGATCCTTCACGGTCTTCAAGCGTCGTCTGAAGACCCACCTCTTCAAGTCCCTATTCTACTGCTTATTTAAAAAAAACAAGCCAAGTCCCTTGACTTCTCTATGACTTATGTATTGATTGGTAGGTGTTGGCTAATTATTATTTGACAGATGTTGTATAGATGCACCGACTGTGCAGTATTTCGGTTAAATAGTTGAAACGGATTTGAGCTGTTTTCAGGTTAAGAAACAGTTGTGGACTACTTAAGCACTGATGTACGTCGCTCTGGATGAGAGCATCAGCCAAATGCTGTAAATATAAATGTAAACCATATAATACGTGGGATAATGTACAGTTTGCCAATACTGATGTGATTTATTTTACATTAATGACAGGACTATACATAATTCCTCAAATTGGCTGTGTGCTGATGAGCAGTTTTTGTGTAGGAGACTACATTTTTGGCCAAATTAAGAATTTAAGGACAAGATGAATGTGGATGACAGTCAAACTGAACAGCCAGAGATCATTCTCAAGAGACTATTAGATGATCATGCAGAAAGTAAAATTTACTGTTCCTATTAATTTGAATTTTCATTCACTGTAGTCAAAACAGTCCGAAAGAGAGCAATACTGAAACCAAAAACAACCAATATACAGTGCAAGTTAGCCGACTTACAAGTGATAAGATTTTTCCATATTACAAATGAAACATATACAGGCAGAATTTTTAATGCGCAACAATCTGTATCACTTGTCTGTATCATTGTCATCTTTTTAAAAATACAGTAATCACAGTTTTGCAGGGGTTTTATGTTCAAAGAACGTGTTGTTGTCCAAAAAGCGTGTTGTGTTTTTATAGTGAAAACCCTAAATATGCCCCCAAATCTGCTCCCAGAACATTTCATTTTAAACTCAATTTTGTGCATTACCCATGAAGAAAATGTAAAGGTAAATGATTAATCAAAATCAGAAAACTTTTGCTTAAAAAAACATTAGCATTAACGGTTAGCATTAACAGCGTGCAATGACTCCTACACAAAAGAACAAGACAGATCTCTGTGCTGATGCTCAGTTACGTCAGGTACAAGGTAGGAAATATTGGTTTATTTGTGAGTGCGAGTGTGTGTGTGTGGGTGTGTGAGGGAGAGAGAGAGAGAAACACTGTTAGCATTAGCTGTTAGCATTAATACAGTTCGGTTCTCAAAAAAACAAAGGCGAGAATATTTGCAGTTTCCGCATGAGTTTGGTTCTTGAAAAAAAAAACCCTGCGTGTGACGGAATCCACAACTCCTGATTACTGTATTTTCCAAGAGAGGAACTGCTGTCCACCCATTCAGCTTGATCTACCATCACCTGAGTCTCTTTCTCACATGTTCTACAGACCAGTTTAACCACCCTGGATGCCCCAAAGCTACTACTATGCACACAGTCTTCAGTGGAAGCTGCTGTACTACAGCTAATTACAGACTCTAATGGTCATCAGTGGTGAGCTTTGTAGTTTTGTCCCTTATACACAACGATTACCCCTTATACCGGTCGGTGATAGAAAGTTGTCAGAACACACAAAGCATTCCATATATACCCCCTATACAATGATCAGATGATCCTTCCTTTCTCCTACTCTCAACATACCAACCACCCTCCACCTTCCCTGAATAATGTTCTTCTTCCCCTGACACCCTGCAGCCCTACCACATCAGCACCATCGTCCTCGCTAGATCGCTTATATAATAAATGGCTCCATGGAAACAAGCAATGTTCCAGCAGCCTTCAAATCAACTGTAGTCACATCAGTCCTAAAAAAAAGTCCACACTCAACGTAGCTGATTTTAACAATTACAGTATATTACCAGTATATCTTCTCTCATTACTTCAGCGTGAATTATATAATCAACTCGACCTATTTCTATCACAAAATAGGCTTCATGACCAAAACAAGTCTGGATTTAACTAAGCACATTCTACAGAAACTACAATTTTAGCGGGTACTGAGAAGCTGTGCAGTCAAAAAAGATAAAGTCCTTTGGTTCTAACTCTGCATCTTTTGTTACTGCTAGCTTTTGATACTGTCAAACTTGGAATCATTGGTTCTGCTTCGCAATAATTTCTGTCCTACCTTCACAGGTCACAGTTACAATGTATCATGGAAAGGATATATGTCTACCCTACACAGACTTGCCAGTAGTGTTCCTCAAGGCTTAGTGCTGGGCTCACTTCTCTTTTCCATACAATGTTCTCTCTCTGTGATGTTATATATTTACATGGGTTTTCAAGCCACAGTTATGCTGATGACACGCAATTCATCCTCTCTTACCTCTCTGTGACTCTCAGATCTCGTCCTGGATGTCAGCACACATTAATGACATTTCCCCCTGGATGACAGTGCATCACCTGAAACTAAATCCTAGCAAAAAGGATCAAATGCATCTCAGAGGATGCTTTCCCAAGCCCTGACCAGATCACCAGTTTTGTAAATGTTAACACCACTCCCACATCAAAAGTGAAGGGCTCTCATTTTCATCTCACATTCACAATCTTGCCTGACCTTGCCTAGGCTTGTCATGATACTGAAATTTCAAACTCGATACCGTTCCTAAGGATGGTACTCGATACTCAATACTATTTTCGATACTCAATACTATTTTCGATACTACAGGGGGAGGAAAAAAAAAACCACAGGAACATTTTAATAAAAAATGGCCCGTTACACCAGTTCTCTGCCCAGTCAATATAGTAAAAATATAGTACATAGCAGAAGTCAGAATCTAAATTTCCCAATTCAAACAAGGTTATCTTATTATTATATGATTGTTACCTTATAGACTCAAGAATACTGCACATCTATTCCAGACCCAGAAGACACAATTTACGACATTTATTTTGCCAAACAATGTTAGAACTTAGAAATACATGCACATAAATTGGAATAAAATAAAAAAATAAAATAACATCACATCACTAAAAAGTGCAAATAAAATGCAAATGTCTATTGCCACAAGACCCACATTTGTAAAACTGTCTTTACCTTCAGTATGCTGGCCTGAACTTATCTGTATATTTTTTTTATTCCTGAACAAATATAGTCTACACAACCAAATCAGAACAATTTAGGATCAGCCTTTTTGTATGGCTACTTATCAAAGTGCTGTGTGTGTGTGTGTGTGTGTGTGTGTGTATCATTTCTTTATTCCTGGCACTATATTGGCCATGCGTCTCAATACTTTTGCTCACTCTAGATAGATTTAATTCACAGTGCCCCTCACTGGAGCAAAGTATTGGGACGTGTTGTTTTAGTCAACGAAAATAAAGAGACATTTTAGCATAGTTTTTATTTTGTAAACCACATTTAGTCTCGTTCTTATTCGTCAACAATATTATCGTCACATGACCAGCATTTATGTTGCGTCTCGTCTCGTTTTTGTAACGTGATGTTTGTTGACATTAATTAGTCATGATTTTCGTTGACAAAAGCAGCACTAGCTGAGGGTCCGTGTAAAGTTTTGTGGTGACAGGTTGTTCCCCAACCAAGTTACGGGGCTGTCCTGTAAACATTGGGTCCTCCAGGTAGCCGGGCGAGGGGCTGCCTGCAGCAATGCCTGTTGAAAATTGTTGTAGTCTGCCGGCGATTTCCATGACTTCCTCTGAAGATCTCCAGAATGCAGTAGCACGTCTGGTCTTCAATACACCATAGAATCCTTCACTGACTTCCTGTGGCTGCTTACATTCGATTTAAAACTATAACACTCGTCTACAAAGCCAAAAATGGTCCAGCACTTTGGGTCACAGCTCGCCCTCTTAGAACATCAAGCGCACTTCCTCTTCTCAAAGGTTGAAGAAGTACATCAAGACTTTCCTGAGATTTGGGACCAATGTGGTGGAAAAAACTGCGGACTGCTGAGACCTTCACTGTTTTCAAATTGAGACTGAAGACCCACCTCTTCACTAAGCAAAGTAAAAACTACATGTTCATTTCATAAACTGACCGAAATTCTACAAACTTTACCCACCAACAAAAGTCTTGTGTGTGATCACAGTACTTTAATCTCTACAAGCATGAGGAATATGTATTCTTGTGGGGCATGTATTCAGAGCACAGATGTGAGACGCTCTGGCTAAAATGCGGTACATGTAAGAGTATTTCTGCAGAGATTTTATTTGAGTTTCATTTTACACTTTATGTTTTACATTGTTCTGGTCTCTGTGTGACTGTGCAGTCCTAACAAGAGCGACTCCCTTCAGGCTCAAAGTTTTCTGATTGAAATTTTAAGAAACCAACGGTCACAAGACAGCCTACACTAATGGAAATGTAACATTTCCAGTTTTACTGAGCTGGGAAGATTATCTTACTACCACAACACTGCTTAATTATTAAATGAATTACGATTTCACAGTTTTGTAGAATTCTAAGTACATTGCAAACTCTTACAATACTCTGTCCAAATCAGGAGGTTAGTCTAGCTGCTAACCTGGAAGTTCACTGAACCCAAGGTATTGGACACAGCTAGAAAAATTTGAATACAGTGTAGTACAAATATCTACCTAAGAATTAAAACCACTGAATGTTAAAGTGAAAATTGCAACAAAAAAACTATTAAATTATACAAAATAATCCTTCTTGGGAAAATAGGCTGTAAAAATAAATGTAAAAAGGGGGGTTCACATTTACATTTAGTTTTTACAAATGTAGCACCAACTCCATGAGTATTGCCTCAGTATTGCCTCTCATGGTGTAACCAGGCATGTTTACATACTGATATTTCTTGACTTCTGTGTTATGACACAAGCCTCTATTTGTGGAATGTCTTAGTTATATCTGTCTGCTGGATCCTGACTCTGAATTGCTAACTTCATGAGTAAGTTTAAGTAGTTTTAATTGCAACTGAGTTCATTCTCCACAAATCTTTACAGAATACTTCACCAATAATGGACTCAGCAAACGCAAATACGATGCATCAAGCACTGGCGTATAAATGAACAATGCATGAGGCATATGAAGGCTTGCTCAAACAGATACACAATTCACTAAAGGAAATGTGCATGCCTCATCAAACACCAACCCAGTCATGCCACTGGAACATCATTACTGCTCTCCATGCTGCCACTACCCGTCTCCATTCTCAGATATAAAATATGACGGTAACCATCATCTTTGCCATCTTTGTCATTTCCCTCAGATGGAGCCAAAGTAGCATTCAATATCTCACTACTGACAGATAACGTGCCTAAATGGGATACAGCCATATGCAACCAAAAACAGGGTTAAGATCACTTCCTCTCTCATTTCAAAGCAGTGTTCAACCTGTCTCTGCGAAGGGGGCCAGAGAAAGATTGGCCCAACTACAACATAAAAAAACACCACTGAATGTGCTTAGTGATTCCATGAACCAGCTTTAGGTGAGAAGCCTTAGAGAGGATTTAAAGCTGAGGTAGCATGCAGAAATGTACTGCTGGAAAACATTTAACTCTCCAAACGATTAGATAGCTTATAACAAGAATGTACAACCTAAACTTCCATAATACGTTTCCACTTCATAAGAAGTAAACAAATACATGAGAGAGTCAAGACAAACAAACAAGGACGAGGATGCATCAAATATGCGTTTACTGCAGAGCTTAACCTCACCTCTCTGCACTCCAACCATTTTTAGCCACTTTCTATGTATTTTTATGTAATTTTTGTAACACAATTTTGGATTCCCCTCTTTGCAGGTATGCACAGGTCAACAAAATGTGTCACTGTTGTGGTGTTTAAAAATAACCAGCTTATGTTTCATGCCCTGATACTCCTGTATGGAAGTTTGTTTTTCCACAGCCACATGCGCCCTATCCTCCCTCCTCCCCAGTGAGCTCCACACCCTCCAGCATCCCCCACCCCCCTCCACTTTCAGTGTGCACAGGTCAGTTACGAAATTAAAGACATGCCTGTGTTTGTTGTGGTTTGCTGAAAATAATCAGGGCCTGAGTGCTTTTTTTGGCATTGTTAGATAGCCAAAGTGCTAGCTAGCTCCGTTTGCTGATTTGAGGCCATGGCTTCACTTTCTGAGTGAAAGATTAGGATAGTAAAGGGTTAATGTAACGTTTTAAGATGAACAGAGATTTTTGTCTCCCTGACTACATGCATAGCACCCTCACAGACCCCATTTTGGTCCATGCGCTGTGGGTGAAAAGTTTGTTTATTTTTTGGGACTTTAAGAGGCTTAAGTGTTTTAGTTTGAGAGTGAGTGCCAGCTTTGCTAAATGGCACCTTTTTTCCTGCTGTTTTAATTTCTATCACGGCCACATGCATACAGCCCCCCATACCAGCCTCCCTTTAAAAGGAAAACTTCACATAATTTCCAAAATTCCTCACAATGCTAGTGTTATCACTTGCATATTGGGCTCTTCAATACAAACACCTTGAGTTTTTGTTGTTCCCAATATTTTTAGGGCATCCAAGGTTATTAATTTACAATCCCCAAGGGCTATGGTAGATATCCAGTGATGGGGTAAAGAATGGGATCCCCAGAATGTTTGGATCTTCTGGACGTCTTCTCTTCCAATAAACCACAGCTACCTCTTAGCTGGAGCACCTACCTGAACAGACGGGCCTTTACAACTACATCAAAGAGAACTCCAATTAAGGTAAACCATACCTTCAGTGTTCTTTAGTATGAAAAAAAGGATGGAGGACTTTGACTCTGTATCAGTTTTTAGGTGATTTTGTAATGGTATACACGGATGACATTTGGAGATATTCCCAAGATCTAGAAACCCATAGATGATACATTAGGGAAGTGTTGAGGAAATTACTTGAGAATAATTTCTTTGTAAAAGTGGAAAAATGCATATTCCATCACATCACATTTCTGGGTTATGCCAAAAGCCTCCACAATGAGCAGGTGGTCTTGGATTAGCCTACTCCATAATGTATGCGATACAGAAATTACTTCTGCAGATTCTTTCAGAACAGTAGCTGCACCCATTACCCTGCTACTTAAGAGTGCTCCCTGCAAACTATCATGGAATCTGGAGGCATAGCAGCCCTTCAATAAATTAAAAGAACTTTTCACTTCAGTCCAAATCCAGATATCCCCTTCATTGTGAAAGCACCAAAAGAGTTGGTACTGTATTGTTTTAATGGCAAACAAAACCTGGTAAGGTGTATTCATGTGCATTCTTGTATGAGAATTTGTCTACAGCAAACAAAACGACCATGCAGATGACAAGGGCCTTCTAGCAATCAAATATGCTTTAAGTATCACTGGCTCTGGCTTGAGGGGGCAAAGCTTTCCTTTCCAACATTAACAAAATCGGAATACCTTGAAGAAGCCCAATGGCTAATCCGTAGGCAGGTCAGATGGTCAACCTTTTTTCAAACTCACTCCACGTGCCGCCTAATGAGACACCTAAAGTTATGTTCCCGCTGAATAAGAAATAACTCAATTAACTCAAAATTCTGTATTAAGTGAAGGATGAGCTAATCCCAACCTGCCTGGGCTACACAGGCTCCAAGCCCCGATAGCACTTGACCCTACATACTATTGCGTCCACCTCCCACACCAACAAGGTCATTGTCGCATATCGGCATGATTTGGCAACTGATTTCCTGACCTCTGAAAGTAATTGTATAATTACTGACCATTTCCCTAAAGCCTGTCATCTAGCACTACTAAAGAAAATACTCCCATGGCTAATATCTTATTTTAGTTTTATGGACTATCTCAGGCTCGCATCTGGAGGGGTTTCTGCAAAAACTTGGTTGGAACCTTATTTATCTTCCAGATATCATCCACAAACACAGAGTGCTTGAATCATGAAATCTCACGTAAGCTGTCTACTGAAGTAATGAACATCAATGGGCAGAGGATCTACCCTGGGTTGAATTTGTGTATTATTCTTTGTAACATTCCAAAACTAACTCTTTTCTTTTTCAATGTGTACTAGGGTATCAGCAGTCATTCCTCCCAGAAAAGGATACTTCAACTGACATCCCAACAGTGGATCAGTGAGCCAGATGTTGCAAGAGAATAAGGAAAACAACAACAGAGGGAATCTTAAAAACTGTGTCCGCTCAAAAACATCTGTCAAGACTGTCATGAATGCTTAGGACCATCTTATCAGCCAGTACAAAATGTTTGGTTATCCACCAGATACATTACTCTTTAGCTGTGTCCGAAAATTGCACTTGTTCACTCATTTACTACATAGTGTTTGCTAGATAGGGGGCTAACTAGTGAACAGGGGGAGGTGACGTTAATTTCGGACACTCAAGATGTTATGTTTTAACTAACTGTTGCTTAAATAGTGCTCTGGATCTCAGAAATTTATCTCTGTCGCATAAACACATGTCTCGTCTCTCTAGTTCAGACACTGCCCGCATACGGGACGAGGTCCCCTATGTGGGTCAAAATGGCTGACTCACTACATAGTGCCCTACATAGTGAACAAGTACACTTTTGGGACACTGCTTGTGACTGCCTAGCAAGAGGTTAAGGCTATAATACATTGGACTCTGAATGAAATATTTCCAGAAACACTAAAGTGCTGCAAGGAAGACAAATTGTGTCTTGAACAAGGTTTCAAACATCAGCCTTGGCCTGCCACTGTATCATCTGCCCTCAAAGGGCAACACATTAATCTTGCAAGACAAATTACGGCCTTCGGTCAGCTCTATCTCACTTGTCATTCTTCTAACATGGAACACAGTCACTCCTCTTGCAAAATGTAACAAATATGCAGATCCCTTTAAAGCCTATCTTCAGTCAACGAACTTAAAGACAGCTGCTTAATAATAATTTAGAAAGCCAAAATCACAATGGCAGAATAACATGACTGAGAAAAGAATAATTTGCCTATTATACCTAGCATCTTGCTGGGAATGCATTCAAAGGTTATTTCTTTAACATAGATTAAGCCTAATCTTGGTCTAAATTAACTCTGCCCTGAGCACGAGTGAAGCATTCTATTATAACTATCTGTCTTCTATTGCTGAGGAAAACTATTGACAAACAAATTAAATCATAGGCTGAGTTTATCTTTACACCACTTTTAGATCATATTCATATAATACCTATGATAGTAAATGTGACAACGGTACGATGTAATATCGCTATTAACAGAGAAGAGTCGTCTAAAAGGTTGAAATTTAGGGTTACTACTAAGTGTTTAAAATACAGGACATATTGTTTACAAGACTTACCTTTTCCATAGAAATATTTATGAAAATAGTACGCTCCCAAGTCGATGTGCTCGATGATATATCTCTTGACTTTTTCGCGGTGGATTGGCTGGTTTTCTCGTGGTACCTCCAGCACAGAAACACCTGCATTGGTGCAGTGTGAGCTTAAAGAAGATTCGAAGGAACAGTTTTCTCCTCCCCCACTGTAGGTGGCACTATTGGTCCTAGAGAGAGAGATCCTCCTCTCACCCTCACCTCCAATCTCATTGCGGAAATGTGGACAACTTAGCACCTGGCCATTGCTCTTTCCATCACCTTCATCAGTATCTAGATTCTCTTTAGGGTTCAAGTCTTCATGGCTGCCCAGTGGCGATTCAAACAGAGTGGCAGATCCAGCAGTATTCCCACTAACTGCCCCACCTCCTGGAACCTGGTACTGTGAAGCAGCTGACGCTCCAGTGGTAGTGTTCTTCCTGTGGCCAAGGCTGACTCGGTTTGCTACAGCTTCGCTAACATTAAAAAGTACACTTTGAACATCATAGTGAGCAAAGCATTTCTGGAAGCTGAGATTCTTCCGGTCGTCCTGCTCAGTTGAGAGCCGGAGGCAGTCATGCTCACTCTTGATAGTCCTCAGTTTCCGGAAAAGGGATGTTTCTGATGAGTCCGACTTGAGTCGTCGCATGAAAGACTTCTCTCTCTCATGACTGTATAAAAGAGAACTGTCCACATAGTCATAGCTGGAGATGTGGACAATCTCTCCACGGGCTATCTGAGCAGCCGTCTGCAAGCTAGACGAGAGGGTGGTGTCATAGCGCAGCAGCTCAGGGAAACTAATTGGAGGAATCCTCCTTTGGTCCAGTGTGTCTACTCTGTAACCCTTCAGCAATGTAAAGAATCCATCAACACCTAGGCCCTGTCGGTCAATAGAAGAAGTGCTGCCATACTCTCGATGCAGGGAGGCACCAGTGTTTGGGTTGATGGCATTTTGGTCCATTATGTCCTCAGCATCAATATCACTGATAGTCACATCACTGTTACTTCGCTGTCGAATAGGGTGAAGTCCTTTCAAAGGGGGCAGATTCAAAAGGGCATTCAGTGAATATTTTGTGTCAAGTTCCAAGGGTGCTTCGTTCACTTCAGGTATTTCTATGCTTTGGTCCAGCTGGCCGTTTTGAAAGGCCATAATAACACTTTCGTAGTTTGGTCCGCCTCGAGCTTCCCAGTTCTCCTGTTTTGGGGGCCATTCAGATACCCTGGCACGCACCCCCATTTTGGGCATGGCAGGTGTGCCGTTGACTTTTCCACCGCCCTCAGGCTTCCCTTGTGTACAAGCAGGAGGAGGCCCCATGTTGCCATTCAAAGCCTTCAGTTTTCTGTTAAACAACTCTTCTGAAGACTGCATGACGAAGACCTGAAGCCCTCCAGCGACTGCAGGCAGCAGGTTGATCTTGTAGTTTTCCCCAGGGTTCAAGCTGATATCCTGCTTGTAGATGCTTGTAAGAGCGAGACACCTATTTATTACATGATCATCTGTCACTCATCTGAGTCTCAGGAAACGGAGGGCACTGTTCTTTTTGCAAGCACAACCCTGCATGAAGGGCCAAGTTTTAGCACGAGTTCATTTCTTCAAACGTAGGTTTTTCAATGACAAACAGTACCAGTAAGATGAGGCTTCTCTGGTTAGCAGGTTGACACGTAGATGTATCTTCTTTCCACCAGGCTATTGTTGCAGGACAGCTGGTGAGGGTGAATCTGCAAAATGTAGAATGAAGGAAAAACCATTACTATTTAGCAAATTACATGTAATTGTCACATGACCAAAAAGACTGTAGCACAAAATGTTACACAGTAGGCAACTGATCTCTTTCGAGAACACGAGGAAACGCTCAACAAAGAGAGCATTTAGAAAGATTTCTGTTTTTCTACAGCCATGAGAGAGAAGTTCTTCATGTCTTAAGTTAGACCCAGCCGAAAAAGTGCACCAATTTAAATAAAGCATAAAGATAAGCAAGGAAATGTTAACACTAAAGGTAACAGTGAGAAGTGAATACAAGTATTTTCAGCAATTATGCAAGTTCCTTAGAATTGCATTAATAACTTGTTTCAACTGTTAGATAAAATAGCACATTATGACACTTTACATTGTCAAAAAGCAAATGCTCTATTAAGTATCAGAGAAATAACATCAATAACATCACATGGTGTTACACCGATAGTTTCCCAGTAGAAGTGCCAGTCTGAAGCTATGCTGCTGCTGCTCAGGAAGAAAATTCATACCTTTGAAGGTTTAGGGAGCTGGCTTCATTATACTAAATGGTGAAGCTCTTTTTTTTTCTTTTTGACCTCTGTCAGGACAACAAAACAGCATCATGCTGGCATTCTGCAGTTTACCATAAAAGAAATGTGTGTCCTGTAAGCAAATGTCATCTCACTACCAATAAATGGACAATATTCTCCACTAATTCTATATGTACCTCTTGCTGCCTGATGACTCAAATGATGGAGCTTATGTGCTTCGTATACTAACTGTTTATAGCAAACATACTTTACAACTAGAGATATGAGGTGGGGGGGTTAAGGCCCTGGGGGTTCTCTTTTCAGAGAACTGGAAATTATACACAATTAAAAAAATCCCATTCCACTCACTCTAAGACGCCATTCCAAAGTTACAGGCCTTGTTGCATCAGCACTAAGACATTGCATTATGCATCAATCTGTTCACAAGCATGTATAAAAACCTGTTTCTTGTCTCATCTTTTCTCGCGTTTCTCTTCTCAACATGATTTTTATTTTCGTTTTTCAGCTGTTTTGGAGCTCTACAGCTTTAAATATTTGTCTCATTTTCTTACCTACATTTTAAAAAGCAGTTCTGGTGTCTGATTGGTTGCTTGCCTTTGCCAGTTTGGTTACAATGATGTGATTTGAACATGCAATCACCCCAAACCTTCTGCTGCACTGTGAGTGACCAGCAAAAGCAGGGGTAAGTCTTGACATTTGCATTTTGAACCTTACTTCTGGATTAAGGCCATTAAAGTTTCATTTGATATTCTTCTGGTTTCTGTGTCGTATTTTGAATCTTATCTCTAGTCTGAGAGTAAAGTGGAGGTAAAAGAAAGTAGCCCCTTATGATCGTCCATGAACACACCACAGCACAGCACACAGTGAGAACAATCTGAAATTCTTTTTCTGCATTTACACCATTTACACCAAGTGAAGCAGTGGGCAGCCATGGGGCCGTGTCCGGAGAGCAGTGTGTGGGAACAGTACCTTGCTCAAGGGTACCTCAGTGGTGCCACTGGCAGTCCTGGGATTCAAACCCACAACCTTCCAATTGCAGGGGCAACTCCCTAACCACCAGGCCACCAGTGCGTGTGTATACGTGTGTAACAAATTATACAAAGTACTAACTTGGAACACATTTTCCCATGAATTCATGCATGAATTGCCATTGAGTAGCATTTGGGCTTTGTATTATTACCATTCTATTGCCAGACACAGTGTAATGTTGACACTTTTCAGGCATTTAACTTTTGAAAGAAGAAACAACACTGGAAATACATATGTGGAGGTTTAAGTGAACATTAAAAACTAAAACAGGAGCAAGGAACCACAGACTTCAAAGGTGTAGTTGATCAAAAAACTTTAGATCTTCTGCAAATTTAAATGTGGGATGTTAACGTTTGCTAAACACATTCAAGACAGTCAGGAACACTTTTCGCTGACGAGTGATTGCCTTATAAATAGCTGCCTTTAAGAATTTAATGTTTTTGTTCACTGTAGGCAACCTTTAAATTACAAACCTAAAGTGGAAAACAAATGAGGTATCTTGTTTTTTAACTGTATTAAAAGCTCGCAACTAATGACACAAACACCTTGAACTGAAATAAACCCTCACTGCTGCCCTCTAAGAGAGAGTTACAGAAAAAAGTTAGATCTTTTCATGTTCTTGTAACACTTATGGTAAGTCTCAGTAAACATACAGATCCGGATTCTGCATTATTTTGGCTTGAGGCATTGAGAATGTGAATATGAAACCTAATAACTGTAGAAAATTGCTGAAATAATTCTGATTAGGTACAATATTTAATAACTGGACAGGTTTAAACATAATAACCACATAAAAGAAATGACTCAACCATATCTTAGTCTTTTGTATACCTCATTAATATAAAGTTTAATTATTTGGTCATATACCTGTAGACAACACATTTCTGAAGAAAAAAAAAACACTGATTCAAGTAAAATGCACCACCGGAGAGAAAAATAAATGTGACATTAATGCAAAATAGTTCAATGAAACAGTTAAACAGTTAGTCAAATGGTTCCTCCTGATATGGTAAAACATCAGATTAGTTTTATTATTTCACAACATGGACATGAGATTTTTATGAACCTAATATCATTACCCCAGGGCTGCATACAGGTTTATAATTTCCTTTGATAACTTTGGTAGTTAACTTTGCCTCAGCAAACTACACCTCCTCATTCTCTCCTTCACAGCAATACAGTTTTTTGGATTCGCGTTATGAGCCCACTCTTAACAGCTTATTTTTACGACAAAATGCCGAGCCAGCGAAAGTGCCACATGTTTAACTTTATCGAAATTAAATGATCCTTTCTGTGATGATGAGCAAAGGCAACACCTATCAATGACAACACTGTGATAACCCAATGAAAACCCATCATATCCCATTGTAATAAACTAATCATAATGGCCAGTGCCAGAAGACGTGAAATGTGAGGATTATAGCTGTGGTAGGAAAAGAAGTTCATGTGGTTTGGTAATAAGGCCTGAAAACCAGCCGGTGTTTTCACTTCAAAACGAACAAAATGACAGAGTTAAGGTGGTCTTCATCGTGATCTTGATTGTCAGCTGAGAAATGTGTGTAAGCTAGGAGGGAATCCATAGTTTCCAACAATCTGCATCGTCTCTTTCAAAGATTTACTTGAAAGCCAGCCAAGGATAAAGTGGAAAATATGGTCATGTCACTATGAAAACACCATACAGGAAAACTAAAGGGGAAGGAGCACAGATTAAGGCTGATTAAGGGGTAATACTACTGAATTTACTACTGAACTGAGACCTTCTTTGACAGGGTGATGATTTTGACAGGCGTTTAGTTATTTTTCCATCAGTGCGACACACATCACCAAGACACTGGTGCAGTGTGGTGGGGTGAGAAATCAAATTGTGGAACCAAACCCAGGTTGCTGCCTAGGGGGCAGCACAATAAGCCACAGCAAATAGTCATTATGTGAAAAAATCAGCAGCTATTATCAGCGATTAACCTCAAAGTTCATTTTCTGACTTCATGCTTTGGCTGGCTTTTTCATCTCTCTTCGCCCAGAACAGAAGTTTTTGGCAGTTCTTAACATAAAGGCTGAGGGAGCCACAGTTCAAGGGCATAAGAGTGTATCTCTGGGCTCTGTGTCTTTGCATTCATTACATAAGCAGTTTCCTTTAGAATCAATAAAGTTTTCTGATTCTAAAACGTTTTTCTGCAGTTTGCAGAATCTGAAGCTAGGAAACATCAGCACGATTTGAAGTCTGCGTCGCGGTCGCATTCTTTTAGTGTTAAACCCTGACTGTATAAACTGGCTTTATGAACTTCCAAATATCTATCTATCCAGGCTCTTCTTATTTAAATAAAATAAGAATCAATAAGAATAATATGATTCTGCATATTATTTGTCTATTTTTCATCATTATCAGTGTTATGAACTGACTACAAATGGTATTAACTGTATTAACTTAAAGGGGGCATTTTTCGACAGGGTAACATAATTCATCAGAATCCCGAAACTATTATATTAGAGGGTTCCGTCTGAGTAAAACATGCGAGTGCAGCGCGGCCCCCCCCATTAAAATGCTTCTGATACCTGTGTGTGTGTATGTACATTGTCTTAAACTGCACCTTATAGATGGACTTAGTTCTATCATTGTTCTAGCTGAAGCATTTTAGTTTTTTTCCCCTCACCATATTTGTTCATATTTTTGATCATATTTTTGATCATTGACCATGAACAGTACAGAGACATGTTAAAAGTCTGTATTGTCGATTATTCAACCACTCATATGCCAAAATTCATTCAAATTTTTAAATACTTGTATAGCAAAAATGTGTTTGATTAAGCTATTACTTCATTAATTAAAAAACAAAAAAACAGTGTTGTTTGAATCCTCTAGCCTAAAAAGTATTTAGCCTAAAAATGACTCTGCTTAGCTGGATCCTTCTTTAAAAGATGGAAAAAGTGTCCATTCATCTATTCATTTGGTACAGAAGAGAAAAGGCAGAGAAAAGAGAGAAGACAAAGTAGGTGTTCAGGAATGTGCCTAAAAAGGTACTGTGGCCAAATACTGTGTATAGAATTTACAATTAAAATGCGAGACCAGTTTACGGACTGATTCTGTCCTTGAGAGACAAGAAAGGTTACTCAGTCTTGCCCCACGGACTGAATGATGTCACTAGGGTCTGCCTGATCCACACAATGACCAAACCAACGCGGTCAGATCACCAACTGAAAAGCAGCTCAGCAAACTCCACAACCCAAACTGCTCAACAGGAGGTGACATCACAAGCTGATGACGGCAGCATGAGTCTATTACCTTCTTGGAAAATAACACAGCTGGTGCCTTTGAAGCATACAGAGACTATAGCTGGGCTGTTAATAGAAGGTTTTGATGGGGATCAGACACTTAGACTCTTCCTTCAATCAAAAAGAGAGGAAATGCACTTCTAGTAAAAGTGAAAAACTGAAGTACTGTTTTTGTGTCATAAGAGATTACAAAGTCAGGGAATCTAGCAAAGGCGTTCAGTCTTTGAGAGAGTTCGTCTAAAAAATTATATATTGTTAAAATATTTTTCCAAAGATTCACTTCATACTTATGACATATAGGGCAGTAAAGCAATCAATTGTAATAATAGGCCTAAAGATGACAATATAGAAGATTCTGACAATCTAAAACAAAGGAACAAAAAGAGCTCGTAATTACAGTGTGGCACTCACATCTCAAGCAATAAGTCTTGCAACTAATCTCAAGTCAATCCCATTCCTTGCCGCCAAGCAGCCTCAACAGGCCAGGCCTCCTTTCTGAGTCAACTGGCACCACAAAACATTCATCGTTACCACAGAGCGCCTATTTTCGTCTTGTGCACCTGATAATATTTTCTTAACACTTGCCACACACGATAAAGGATTTTTTATTTACAAACGTGTGAATATTACAGCCTCTACAAGTCCAGGATGTTTCCTTGATGACAAAGACTTATGACAAGATGGCACAGATAAAAAAAACAAGAATTAGTAACTTTTATAACAGTAAGTACAAACTAGGTGCATTTCTGCAAGAATATGCAATTGCTATGGTAACTGGGATAGTTGCTAGGTGGTTACTAATGGTTGCTTAGGTGCAGCAGCAAAAAACTCCCCCTGAAAATCAGAAGATCTTTTCAGAATTTTTTTTTTTATTAACTGTAATTAACTTTGATCAAGTCAATTTTTATTAACTTTGAATAAGTGTATATCAATATATTTAGATTTTTATATTATTATTATTATTTAATGACCTTTACATTTTAATTTTGTTCATTTACTTTGACTTTGCACAGCACTTTGTAACTTTATTTTAGAAAAGTGCTATATAAATAAAGATTATTATTATTATTATTATATTATTATATAAAGACGTCCTTACACAGGTACACAGTAATGGCATTTGTAACATCAATCCACCGCTGATTCATACGGAGTGCCTTTAGATAATGCTTGTAAATTATCAGTCTGCTGGTGTGTAGGGATGCCTTTTTTCTTTCCACTTGACTGACTGGGCGTTTGTGGAGGATGCAGTTTTTGGCTTTCTTCGTATTTCAAAACGTGCTTCGTTTTGAGGTGATAAAACAAATGACTTGTATTCCCTCTCTTCGCTATTAGGCCTCGTCCACACGGACATCTGAATCTTGGATAAATGTATAGGCTCTTGAACGCCAGAGGTGTTTTTGTTGCGTTTGGTATCTGCGCTTGATTGACTTCAGTGAGGCCTTACACTGGCGCTCATCTGACACTGTTTAACTCAGCCTGCAGCCCAATGTGTAGTTTCATGTATTCACCTGCGGGGGCAGTAATAATTCTCCTCAGATTGTTCACATCTCCATTTGCAGTTCTACATTGAAAACAAAGTTACATTCTTTGTTAAAACTGTTACAGTGACATAGGCAGGAGAGGATTTCGGTAGAAATTGACAGCAAAAAGATGTTGTATGCAATGTTTTTTTGACGCTTCACGAACACCCAACCGACCGAGCGCCGGAGTTGAACGCCTGCATGGCTTCGATTTGCTCCAGTGAGCAGAAAACTGGCCAAAATCATATCGTTTCTATTGTATATTGTTTATATAGCCCACCCTCAGCTCTGAGGCTCTCATGCTGTCTGTGACTGGTGAGGAGCAGTGCAGGTTAACAACAATTAGGGCTGCATGAGATTAGGAAAACATGCGATATGCGAAAATGTTGTTCAGTGTTGCGGCGGCAATATCACATGCGATAAGTATTTTTTAAATAATTTTAAATCTTAAATAAACGTAAACATAATTTAAATTAAAGTTCTCAGTCTAAAAAAAAACAGCAAAAGGAACAATCTATAACAGTAGCACAGAAGATGAAGAAACTGCCCAGTGATATTTTTTTGCCCTCTTCTCTGTGGCACTGGGTGAAGAGCTTTGGAAAAACACCATTTATTGCAGTTCAGTCAGTCTTTAGCGATTATGTTTATTGCGCATGTTGATATCGCGATGACGGTAAATTTGCGATACATTGTGCAGCCCTGACAACAATGTGTAACCTTGACATCTTTTTACTAAAAGAAACCGCAATTAACAGAATGCTTATTCTCCAAAAGGTCACTTGCATTGCGATATCTTAATATTTTAATGCACTTTTGCGCTCTAGCTTTTACTTAGATAGCTAAACTGAGCATTTTAATGATATGCCCCCAAAGTGGCAGCTGCTGAGAAATTTCATTTGTAATAACTGTTTTAAATGTTGGAAATCCTTATTTTTGGAATGTTGTAGAACATTGTCATAAGTTTTTTCATCAAGGACACATCAAGGTCTTGCAGAGACTGGCCTTGCTCCAAAATGGCCATCTGTTGCAGGAGCAGTATGAGACATTGCTGTAATTCTGAAGGAACTGATGAAGCTCAGCAGCCGCAATAATATGCCACCTCCGTTTGCAATTATCATAACCATATCTCCTCACTGTTACCATCACTACTCTGCTGACAGCCTGCCACTGAGATAGAATAAAACTGAGCAATATAAAATCGAGGCATAGAAAGAGAGGGAGAAATACAGAAAATATATGCGCAAGCTTAAGCCTATTTAATTTAGCAAAGCAACAAGAGGTTAAGGAAATTGTATGTTCTGCTACCCCCCACCCCGCACCCTGAACACCATAGGTTAAAAGTCAATACCAATAGGTGGCGCTTTAACAAGCCTCAGCAACTTTAAACTGTAGGTTCAATTTTCAAAATTGTTGTTGCATATAAGTCCACGGCATCAGCCAAATCAAATGAGACCACGTCCACTGATTGTCCCCCCAACAGCAAGCTGTGTTGGAACCCTATTGTTTTCATGCTGTTTTTTATTATCAGTCTTAACTGATAATTGTACACGGAAATCCCCACTATAACACAGAAACTGCTAACACTTTTCTTTTTGCTTTTTCGTGGTAATATTTTTTTTTTTAACAAAAGAAAAATAATTTAGGGAAAATGTAAGTACCCATTAAGCGCACACATAACTTTGAACACAAACTGTGTAAAGAAAAAACAAGGAATTTTACCGCTTGATATCTAAATTAATAAAAGTAGTTATTATTAAATATTCTCTGTATTTTTAAGCAATCATGCTGCTGCATATTCTGACAACTTCCTGCCAATGTTCAGTCATCCTGGCGTTCATTTTATTTATTTTTTTTTGTGTCATGTCTGGCACTTTTAGCAATCAGAATGGTAGTCTGAATGCTTGTTTTGCCAAACACTTTTTGCTTTTTTTAAGAGGAGCACTGTAGACTCTCTATAGGCTCCCCTTGTCTGTATATATATTTCTTTATTATTTTGTTTTGTTATTGTAAATGTTATGCCGGACCAAGGGAGAGGAGGAGGAAAAAGAAAAAGGAAAAGAAAAAAAAGGGGGGGAACACAACAAGGGATAGAGCACAATAAAAAAAAATAAAAAAAAT
>JBBJLR010000153.1:9004025-9021581 GCA_037577145.1 Brachypetersius gabonensis
ACTGGGGAGACTGTTCAAGTCAGATCATGTCAAGTAGGTTTTATTGTCATTTCGACCACACACACAGTACATAGTGAAATTAAACAACATACCTCGAGGACCGTGATGCAACACAGAAAAGAGCAGAACATAACAAGACCACGAGTGTAGACAGGACAGTAAGAGTGTGCAAGAAAACAACACAAGAGCAACAGTACAACTGGACAAGACAACATTTATTGCAACAATAGCTACAGCTTGGATAGATACAGTATTTTGACAGATATTCAAATAGCAGGGAGTTAAACAGCAATAAATGTGTAGAATCAGTGCAATCAGATTTCAGGTGGCTGAACTGCTTGTAATTAGGTCACTCTATCATGTGTCATCATGGCATCAGGCTTGTTGAGTTCTGGTCTATTAAAGGCACACATTTCCAGTATATCCAAGCTGCTCCAACAACTGAAACCAGCTGGACTTTATTTTCTCCTTCTCCAAAAATATCAATCAATTTGAAAGGGTTGTTTCACCTTTGGCCATGATGTCATTGCAATGGCTGATTAGGGGACCGCACCTCTTAATAGCCCACAATATTGCTAAGAGCAGTGAAGTTTATTAGAAACATAAAGAGCTTTAAGTAAATGCATGGACGCTGCTGATGGCTCGGCCACATGTTCTCAGCAGAAACGACGTGAGGCCTGCATGCTCCTCTTGTTTTATTCCTGGTCAACCAGGTATGATATTTTAATCACACTCAGGAACTTTTTAACAGCCCATTAGCTCCAATCACAGAACTCCAATAACCCTAGGCTGATGTAATGACCGGCAATAAGCTGTGGCCCCATTCCCCCGTCCATAAGTAAAGTCCAGTTAGTATTTTTGTGGAACATCAATTGCAAATTGTTTTCATGGCCATGTTACCATTTTTAATAACATGAAAAGACATGGAAAAACAAGAAAACTGCTGGTGTAGGACATCTTTCTGGGAAGCTGAAAAATACAGCATAGTCCAGCTTGGGCTTGTTTCATAATAGAAAGGTGTTTGATGGGAGACAAACCAGAAATAAACAAGCAGAGAACCATCAAAGCTTTTCTATCTGGGTCCTCTTCTCAATGTATATCCTGGTATTGTGTGTGTGTGTGTGTGTGTGAGTGTGTGCGCGTGTGTGTGTGTGTGTCTGTTTGTATCTTTGTAAAGACTCTGAAACACACCAGGTACTGCAGATGGAGCGATAGAGGAGGCGAACATGGTGCTGTATTACAAAAGGAGTAGTCATACCATCCAGTTTACAGTTTGTTCTAACAGAATGGTCACTTTCACTAATGTACTTCAGTAGTCCAACGCAATATTCAGTTTAGCACTTTGTTTTGTCCACAATTTCTAATCCCTTTCACAAGCTGATTAACACTTTAATGTATGTGGAAGGCAAAACAGGGTTGTATTACTATAGAGACAAATTTGATATTTAAAGTATCAATGCCCCAGGCAAAACCTCCCTGCAGAATATGGCGGTCCCCTTAGTTATGTCTGTCTGTGGTAGTTTTGCAGATATTATCATTATTAACATCAGCATGTTAAGCAAATAGTTCTTGGTCTAGAATATTTTTAGTATACGGTTAAATGGTGCTCTAAGATATCATAGGAGACAACATTGTTTTCTCTTTTCATTTTAGCATAAAATCTTAGCATCTTATACTGTATATAGCATAATATATCACATAATACAGGAGATATTTGCATCAGATACTTCACTTACTTTGCTTCGGATGTCACATACATTAGCACATAGAATCTTTCATTAAACATAAGTTGAAAATAGCAGGCTGTGTTCGTCCTCATTTCTAGCTAAAGATCAACAGCCTTCACGAACTCTCTCTGAATTGTGCCGCTTTTAAGTTGTAGTTCATGTACCTTAATTTCAGTAGTGGTTCCAAATGCTTCACAGTTTTAAGAACTGAATTAGATGTCGGAGTAATGATACATTTTTTGATTTTATAATGCCAAAAAGGGTCAGTGGGTTGTAACATAACACTCTATTAAACAACCAACAATATAATGTATAACTACATGGAGTTTTTATTCAATTTCAATGTTTTTTTTTATTCTAATACAGGTTTTGTTCAAGCATACTGTAAAATAAGACTTCAGTATCCGCACGCAACAAAATTTTAGCCTCAACCTAAGATAAACTTAACATGATGCTGTTCTACCTGGATGGCTAATAAATCAAAATTAGGGTTAGGTTAAAGTATAATTTTGTGCTCTCAATATGAAACTGCAACCCAGTGGATACATGGGTGAGACGACTGACGATGCTTAGAGACAGGTTGTATTTTTTTCAACACAGTGTATATCAGTACTCTTCCTTCCATGGCCCGGCCCAGCCCAACCCAGCAATCCCACATTTAAGAGCAACTGGTGGCTTTTAGTTGCTGATATTTACTTGTGCTTTTTAAGGGCGTTTGGCTTTGGTATGAGAAGAGCAGAAGGTCTGGGATTTGGGTGGTACCTCAGACTCGCTTTTTATGCATTTGTGTGTGAATGTGTGAGATTGTTCAGCATGTGTCTCGCCATGTGTCAGATGAAGGACTTGACAGGTGGCTTTTGCTTGGATCAGCATGCAACCAGCAGATGGCATACCAGACAGGAACAGTGGTGGTCATTTCATCAGGATTCGGACCAACATCGCACACTGTCTCTAAGCATGGTCAGTCATCTCACCAGTGTATCCACTGGGCTGTAATCTCCAGACAAAGTATTGGAATTAAAAAAATGATTTCTGTTGTAATTAATGCATTTAAGATTCAATATAGAAACATTCAGTCTTTCAAATTCAGCAAAAAGAAACATTTAAAAAAATTACAATTTTAATTATTCAATCGATATTATTCAGAGCTTGAATTCTGACTTTGCCTTTGGCTGGAAATTCAGCTTGAAATTCTGTTGGAAAAAGGTTTTCCTGTTTTCCGTTATGGAACATTTTATGTAGATTTTGTTAAAGAAAACCATCCATTGACCCTTTTTGGCATAATAAAATAAAAAAATGTATTATTACTCCAACATCTAATTCAGTTCTTAAAACTGTGAAGCATTTGGAACCACTACTGAAATTAAGGTACATGAACTACAACCTAAAAGCGACACAATTCAGAGAGAGTTTGTGAAGGCTGTTGATCTTTAGCTATAAATGAGGACGAACACAGCCTGCTGTTTTCAACTTATGTTAAAATCCTCTTTTGTCTCATATTATAACAATTATAAATAACGTTACTGTGTGCTTTAGCCAAGTACTCCAGGCAAAGTTTATTTATTTATTCCTGTGCAGGATGCAAGCATACAGCATATCTGCATTTTTAAAATCCGATATTCATTTATCATTATTGATTTTCTATAATAATAATATTTCATCTGTGCTCTTTTGTGAAAATATATTCATTTAAACCCATGTGGTTAAAGCATTCCATACAAATGATGCCTGTGCTAACAAAGCCATATAATGCAGCACAGTGGGTGGGGTGGGCTGCGGTGGGGGGCACTGGAGAGGGTGGATGAGGCTTACTAACGACAATACATGAGTGGAGCAGCCAAGCACAGCTGCTGCGAGCCCACAACACAATATCACTATTGTAGGAAAACACCACAGCTGACACCAGCCAGGAATACTGTTACCAAACTGGCCAATAGCAGCCAGTATTCAGTGCCAGTGCTCTGGAATCTTATTGGACAGCTGGAAGCAGGCCCTCAACCACTTCACCTGTCAGTCAGCTGTTTAACACCCCATCACACATGCAAGCATATCCTGTTCACTCTGTGCACAGCCCTGCTGACACGCCTGTTCTGACCATTTAGAATGTTTAAATCCATACGCCTCAGATACATTTATTTTTGTTTCACCTACCGAATTAGCATTTTTTCAGCTGCAAAAGTACAGAAATGAGAACATATAAATTCACCATTCACTGCACTGTATCTTGGAGTAAAAAAACAAAAACAACCCAAGAGTTTTATTCCAATAATAGATGGGGGGAACCAAAATTCCTGGGTGCCGGGAAATTGTGTTTCCCCTGGTTGCTGGTCCTAGGGATGTGTGAGAATCCTGAAAATGTGTCAGACACATCACTGAATAATGACAGGTGACTGTTATGAAGAATGTGCACCAGAAGAATTTTATTCCAATAATAAATGGGGGGAACCAAAATTCCTGCTGGGAAAATGTGTTCTCCCTGCTTTTTGATAGTAAGAATGTGCCAGGGATGCAGAAGTGCGTTAGACGAGGAAGCAATTTTTCTCGTTACTTAAATAAACAAAATAGATTTACATTCACCAAGCAAACGTTGGTAAGCAAAACTCGTAAAACTCAGAATCCTGTAGAGAACGATAAGCAAAGACCCATAAAAATCGGGCAAAAAAAAAAAAACTCGAATCCAATCGAGCGTCGTTGACCTTTGCCAACAGTAATCGTGCTGTAGCAGGATAAATATTGTTTATTTTGCACGGCAATTCATTTCGCTAACAGAATATCCAGCAAATATTGATAGTTAAGGTACGCCTCCCTGCGCATTTACTCGGAACAGCATGATTTCAAATTAGCGCGCCGCCGGGGAAACATGCAACTGAATTTGCCGCAACACCTGCTCCACTCGGACCCTCCCCTAAAGCGCAGGCGGAGATTGTTCCTCCTGATCCTGATGTTTATGGACTACAGACTCTCTGTTCCTCTTCCAACAGTATTTACCCTCTGGACACTTAGTCAAACCAACTCTGTTAGCCATAAAGGGCCTATCTGCTTATAACCTCGTTCACTGAGTCCCTCTCTTGTATTTATTCTCTATTCTTGTTCCTTCCTCTGGGTCGACCTTTCGAGTCTTGGTTCATCCAGAGGTTTCTTCCTCGCCTCTGTCGCCTCTTGCTCACTAGGAGCTCGGACCTGCACTATGTAAAGCTGCTTTGTGACAACTTGGTTGTAAAAAGCGCTATATAAATAAAATTGAATTGAAACAACTTCAGTGTTAAATGTGCTATATGAAATAAAATGTACAGTATATGTGTGCTAAATAAATTGCTATATATTCATTAAAGACCTTGGAAGCCCTGGTTTCTATCGCCACCACCACCATCCAAGCTGGATGATTCCACAATGCTTCTTCACAAGGTTTCTCTACAATGCACTATTATACATTTAACCACTCTGAATGACTTTATATTTCATTTATAATGTATTTATGTCACTGACTGAAGTATGCAGAAAACAATAGGTGGTCGTGTGATATTACTTCACTATGCACTTCTGTGGAAAGTGAAGTACATAGTCTGGATTCATCAGTGATCAATTTTTGGATCAATTTTTGGCATAATGAACACTGTGGGCCCAGATATTGCTTTTGTTTCAAAGCCCTCTTTGGTCATTTATTTGCACCATGGACAAGTTGTTTTAGTGAGACAACATATGCTAACCAAAAACAATAACACGAAGCCACAGTGATGGTGATGCGTTTAAGATTCAATATAGAAACTATTCTGCCCTTTAAATTCAGCCCAAAAAAAAAACATTTAAAAAAATTACAATTTTAATTATTCAATCGATATTATTCAGCGCTTGAATTTTGGCTTTGCCTTTTTAAGTGGGGTATTTCCACAACTTTGGCTTGAAATTCTGCTGGAAAAAGCTTTTCTTTTAAAAGAAAACTATGCTCAAATCAATTTTAGAATAAGTCGGTAGTGTAACAAAGTGTGGAAGATGTGTAGGGGTGTGTTAATACTTTCTGGGGACACTGCATATGCAAAAATCAGCAAAAAATGTGAAGCTTAATTAGTTATTTGCAACATTTTAAGTATGTCTTCATAAGAGCCTGATGACTAGTCATTATATTGTTGGTTGTTTAATATAGTGTTATGTTACGATCCATTGACCCTTTTTGGCATTATAAAATTAAAAATTGTGATAGATGTAGTGATATGGAAGTCTAAATATAACACGTTATTTTAGGAATCAATCAAGTAAAAAGTCAAATCTCTTTCTCATTCATATATTATTCCTGAGACTTGGTTGCTAGGTAACTGTTGGTGTGGAGTAGATCCAGGGTTGTACAGATCTGCTCAGATTTCATGCTAAGTCTGGTAGACTTGGAGTGTTCACTCCACTTAAACAACACTAATGGAGCTTCTATCTAAAGACAGGGTGTCTATGAGTTTCAAAGACCTTTAAAAAATGTATACCAGGTATTAAAGGCAAAACAATAGTGAGACTATTAACAAAAAGCACATTTTGTGTAGTGAACAACAATACTGAGATTTAAAACCTGCACTTAAAAACTGCTACCACAATACTGGTAACAAATTGTGAAGAAATACATCAGACATATGACATTTATACCTATTTTAAAGGGAGAAAAAAAAATTAAATCTATGATTTTCAAGACCTTAAACGTTTTATAATAAAGCCCATTTTAAGGTACATTCCCTGTGTATAGGTAAAACACATCTCCCATCAGTATGAGGGGAAAAGGTTCAGCCCAATGCTGTAGCAGCTTAGGTTAAGCCAAGAAGGACTACAGAATTTAACACAAGCTGGTGGCTCTTCGTATGGCTCAGCACCCGCAAAGTAGCTCTGTTTCAAAACATTACAGGATTAATGACTCTTTGCTTTTTCAGCCTCTCATATTTTCACCCTTTCTGTCTGCCACATACATGACACTTATTTTTAAATACTGAGATTTAAAAACTGCACTTAAAAACTAATAAGCGTGATGTATGTGGCAGACAGAAAGGGTGAAACTATGAGAGGCTGAGAAAGCAAAGAGTCATTAATCCTGTAAATGCTTTTAAACAGAACTACTTCGCGGGTGCTCAGCCATACAAAGCCACCAGTTTGATACACAAGGGCAGAATTTACTTAAACTTATATAAACTTCATGTATAATAAACATGTTTTAAATGCTTCTTTTTTTTTAGATATTGTCATTTTCAAATCTATAGAAATGCTAATGTGATTAAAGAAGAACAGCAACACAATAAAATTGGTAGATGCCGTTCACTGGCTGGTTGTGCTATTTTTAGAGCAGGTCCGCAGGCTACTCAGGTGGTCCTTGGGGGCACCACACTGGTGACCCTTGTTTTAGATTATGAATGATTACAGTAATACCTTTAGCTCACCTCCCTTCTGTCTAATCTAAGGTTCAGAAGACACCTCTATAACGTGACAAAATTAGTTAATTTCATATAGAAACCAGGTGGTGGCGCCACTGCCCAAGTTTACACAAACACCTTAAGTCTGATTACAGGAGTACCAACAGAATTCCGTGTTCAGCAATAAAGAAAGCAAAAACTCGTAAAAGTAATCTCATGTATTAATAGGAGAAGAAGAATATGGAGGATTTATTAACAAATGTGGGAACAATGCATGTAAATCAAGCACATATTTTATTCGGTAATACTATATATAATGCAATTGCATATCTTTGGCGAAAATAAACTTTATAAAACATTTTATGAACAGAGGTTAGCGTACAAAAACAACAAAGGTGGTGTCTGTCTGACAGACAGGAGAGACAGTAACAAACTGATACTGAGCTGGCAGCTTGAGTTAGCAAAATGGGAGCAATGGCACAAGTTACATTTCATGTAATGAAGCAAAATGAAGCAATTTCCTTTCAATTATTGACAAAAGGAAAGAAGACTCCAAATACTTTCAAAATCTTGCGAGAATACAGACAACTGATGCATTCATGAGGAAAGAGAGGGGGCATTGTGATCAATGTGGTCACGTTATACAGCACTCCAGGCTAAGACATGCTGCCCTCTCACCAAGTATAAGTAAAGATCACAAAGACCCTGAATGGCAATCTGACTCTGTAAACCATGTTAGAAGTCAATTCACAATTGGCAGTTCAATTGGCAATTTGTTCTCATAAACATATTTTATCATCCCAATTCAATAAAAAAAAAACCAACCAACTTTTAACGTCTGGCACTTCTAAATGTAAAACAATTCCTACTTCTGGCTGTGACTTCCTATGCTCTTGGCAGTTCATGGTCTACAAAAACAAAAATAACTTACATAAAAACATTCTGAACATTTAATCGATCTGAGGCGGTTTTGACTAATTCTCTTCCTTTCCAAGGCCAGATTACGCAGTCTATTATTGTTACTTAGAAAGATTGCTGAAAGATTTGGAAGTAATTAAAAGAACACTTTACACTTAACTGCACAAACATTTAAAAAGAATATGTCTGTGATGTAAGAGATTTTTGTGGAAACACCTTTACAGCTATCACTAACTAAACAGGCGATTTCTGTGGCAGTGATTCAATTGTTTTGTCTCAGGTCATGCATTTTCAGATTAACTGCCCTTATGCTTTAAAAATGCTGAAATCCTGTACTTTTCTCGTTAGAAGTGTTTTTTCTGTGCGGGGCAAACAAAAGTCTACTCTCCAGATCTGTTTAAATACTGAGCTCAAGCTCAGAAACGAATAAGATCGTTCTACGCTTTTACGACTTTTACTTCTTGTACGTTTTACCACAAAGTCCTTTCTGTAGTCAGAAAAAGCAATTCTACTCGTAACATTACAGCATAGACTTTTATGTTTGTGTGAAATTTTGTAGCCAGGACTCAGAAACTAAGCTTTTTGTCGCTATAAGAAAATTAAAAAACTTAATTTCAACCCAATGTTGTCAAGAAAGAATGTCATTGGGCCTCTGAAATGAACTTTCATGTTAAATTCAGGAAAGAAACAATAAGTGTGCCTTAAAATGTGCAGAAGTGTATTCTGCATAGATGTTGTGCTCTTTAAGAAAATCCACAAAAAATTTAATTTGACTAGGGGTGCCTCAATGGCGACAACAAGGAAAACCTTTTAGTTTACCATCGCTAAGTTTACCAAACCAATGCTGGCTAGTTTGCCTGCAGTACTGGGTGCAGCTAAATGCGCAGGAATCGGGGTTTGCAGGTTGCATGTACATAGAGTAATCCTATGGTGGCAGTCCAATTAAACACACAGCATGAAAGAGATCCATATTTAAAAACATTATTCATTTTTTCCATAGGCAGAAACAGCTTAGACTCAGTGCTCGTCTGCATGCTAATGGTGAACAACAAAGTGACATCACTTCAGAGGTCTGTTGTGCTTCCCTTCCTTCAGTATAAACTGATGATTTAAATAAAGAGCAGAGAAATCACCTAACAATGACTATCCTCATATGGGCAAATGGGTTCCTCTTTGAGGTTCTGTTGCACTGTGCCGTGCCATGAGGCAGAAAAACAACGATAAGTGCTACAAATGATTTTTTCCATTTCTAAAGCTTGGTACTGGAACCTGGAAAAACTTAAAAAATGGAACCTGATAACAGGAACTCTATGATACCTATCATATGTCTGAACTGCTGTCTTTCTGCTTTTATAAATTCTTTCAGACATTAGTAATCAACAGCTCGGCTGGATTCAGATGTATGAGATGCCGTCAGTGCATTGGTTAGGATGTGCAGTCGAGAACAAGTTGAACATGCACGTACAAATACATACAAACGTTTGAACATAGCTACCATGGCTGCCAGTTTTGCATAGGTCGTAAACAAGAAAAAAGAAAAGCTTTGCTGCTAAGACCAGCTTCAGTTTGTGCACAAAACACTGGAAATAGGAAAAGAAAACATCAGCGGTCAAAAGGCAGTGGAAGCGTCAGTGGCAAGTTCGTGTGACAACTTCGAGGAATTCTTTCCCTTAAGGTAATAGGCTCTACAATAAAACAGTTTATGACTCAATATCAAATCTTCATAGTCTAGGAACTCCAAAATGTCTTCAACTTCTTCTTGAAGTGTGATACATAGCCGTCAAGACTGAAATTGGACAGGCTTTGCAGGCCACACCACTTCCCTCATTCACCTCTGATTCCTAACACTGGCAGGGGAATCAAAACAGTACATCCTTGGATCTTAAGGATCAATGTCAACAGGAAAGAAGATGATTAATTATTGCATCTATCTTTGTATCACAAAAGATGACAGGACACTTGGGCTGAGGTCTACCAAAAAAAAAAACCCAAAAGGTTTACTAATGCTTAGTAATTCAAAAGTAGGATAAAGGAGTGGTTAGTTCCATATATGATTTAGACATGCACTCATTCTCTCTATAAACACCACGGGTTCACATGGAGGAGGACACTGATTTTAAGAGGAAGCATGCAAAGAAGTTACAGTAAAGAAAAAAAAGTTACTTCCATCATGAGAATCTTGATCCTTGACTTTCAGGAAAGAGTGCATGTTTTCCTTTGGGACAGATTTCACTTTTATCTGCCCTCACACAAAAGGCGTCATATGGCTTAGTTCTCCTGTGTGAATGGTACTATTGCCATAGCTTGAGCTTGGTATAGACATTATCTTAAGTGAATAACAATGTGTCCAACATAAAAGAGGGGGGGTGTCAATCACCGTGGGGAAAAAAAAAGGGAAGAGGCACAATCACCGTGACACAGTCCAGGGGTTGGGAGAACATGTAAGAGGAGCACAAAGTCTGGACGTTCACTCGCTTCATTTCTGAGGCTTTTCATTGTTTTTGCTTTTGGCAGCACGTCTGGACAAGTCCAGACAGGAGCGGATCCCGGCCAGGTGCAGGAGAGACCCGGCTGCCTCCTTCAGCTCCTCATCCACCTCGGGCCGAACATCGCGGCGTGCCTTCTTATAGGGAGATGGACACTTAAGGACAGCCAAACGGCGGGAACCCAGTGCAGAGGGATAAGAGCTGTTGTCCTCCTCCGAGTCCTCATCGCTGTGGAAGCCCTCACTTCCGGCCCGCTGGACCTGAGCTGAGTCACCAGCAATACCGCCACCCTCCTCTAGGGAAGAGAGCGAGGGAGAGGATGAAGAGGAGGAAGAACGGGAGGAGCAACGCTGAAAGGTGGAGCTGCTGTAGTTGTGGTCCTGCTTGGGGTCACTGCTCACCAGGACTGAGTCAGGCTGGGACAGATCCATGGGGCTGTCTGGGTCACCTAAAATCAAGAAAAGTGAAAAATTCATCATGACGTATAAGCATGTGGGAAATTCCAAAAGAGAATAATGCACTACAAAGTAAAGCATGATTCTGAAATTGGCTGAAATTTGTGTGGTAATTCTACAGATTTGGCAGACATTTTTTTTTACATTTTCCTAAATCACCTTTCGTTATTTTGCATTCCAGGTAATATTAATCAAAGAGTACATTTACATTTGTGGCATTTAGAAGACACGTTTATGCAAATGTAAAGCGACTTCCATTCCCTAACTACAGGGGGCAGTCTCCCTGGAGCCACTGGGTTCTTGCTCAGGAAGAAGGATTCGAACCCATGACCTCCTGGTCCGGAGGTAAACATTTTACCCACTAGGCCACAAAAAACACAAAGAGGTTGTTTTGATTAAGGTAATATAACCTAATACAGCTAAACTAATACAATTTAAGTAATAACAATTAAACTAATACAATTAAACAATAATAATTAAACCAATATAATTAAACAGATTTTTTTAATTTAAAGCTGTTTTTTTGCAAAATCATATTTGATATAAAATGATAAATCTTTGAAGACAACTTTGAGCAAACAATGCAAACAATGGTGATAAACTTTAGACCACACACATCAGCATTCCACATTAACAGTTAGAGCTGGCATTAAGTAAAACTAATTCATTAAAATAACATAAAACAATAACTCTTCAGTATTTATAAGCACACAGAAACAAAATATAACAAAAGTAAAAACTGACATTGATGTATACATGGTTAAACTGTTATATTTTCTATATAGTTTGCATAGATTCTTTAGAATGCACTAACACCTAAGAATCCATACTTAAGCAGCTTTTTATATTTGGTCATACCATTATATTGTGTATACTGGTTATATTGTCTATACTGCTATATTGTTTGCACAATTCTTTTAGAATGCACAAACCTTTTAAAAGGCGATCTTAAGCTGCTATTTTCAGTTATTTTATACTGTTATACTGGTTACAATGTCTACACTGTTTACACAGGCTATACTGTCTATACTGGTTATACTGTTTGCACAAACTTTTTAATGCACAGAGAGTGGTCCATACTCAGGACAGGTTAAATCTCACTTCCATCAAAACAATATCTTTTTCCTCACTGACTTGCTATGCAGAGGTTATCAAGTAGTCATGTTTCTCACTAGCTCTCATCAAGATCCACTTGACGTAGAAAGGTGTGCTTTAAATAAATTATTACACAACAAAATCTGTACAGTTTCATAGATTTAACTGCAGGGCGTTTTCAAATTCTAACTTTTTGGAGCTATATTGAGTCACCTGATCTTAATACCTCAGTACAAACTAATTTGTACTGAAAACTAGGAGATATAGACAGAAAAAAGACAGCAGGTGGCTGCTATTGTCTATTTTGATGCTATTTACCCTGACAAAATAAAAGAATACATACTTGGGCAAGGTTGTGGATGGGAGACATGATCAGTATGTGACAGTTTTTACAGACCTGAATTATGCTCCCACTCATTTAATGAAAAAAATGCTAGACGTGTGAAAGTCTGTACACCCTTTTTCTTAATTTACTAAAAAGATGTGCTATGTTCATGCTCCTGTTACTTTATATATCCAGTCTAAACATTTATCTGTAGGCAAAAGGTCTGATTCTACAGAATCTTCTACTTCTATTTTCTCTCCCAGGTGTCAACCAAGCCTGCCCTGAAATCTGTAACCAGCACAGACTTCACTTAATGAAGAATCGTAAATGAGGCATCTGGATGGCAAGAGGGTTGTGGCTCATGACATGAATATGCTTGCTGACTGAGGCGGGGTGTTAGGAAATAATATAGTTTAAGCAATTAAGTTGTGTTAGATGTCATAATAAACAGAATGTGTATTCTACAAACAATATAGCAACATCTTCAAAAGCAAAAACACTAAAAAGTGGCAGAAAATAAGGACGCAAAGACATTGACGCAGAAAACACTTCACGGCGCCTTGATTTAGCACACCTTTGATAGCAGGCCAGATTGTAATGTGATTAAGGTTCATTAGAGCTCCAGATAAGTACAGTGAAATTAATGAGGATAAAGATGTGTAAAGAAAGATCAATGCTCAGTAATTAGGCAAAGTGATTTTAAAGGCTAAAGCCTGAACCCAAGATCTGCGGCTGCATATTTGACAAAGTTGGAGATATATAATAGCCTCTTCCACGGCACCGCAAACTGAGGTATAATCAGTAATGTGAAATTACAATCTTTTTCAAATCAGCATCAAGGATTAATCTGTTTAAAAACAACAATATTAGATTCAAATTCAAATAAATAAAACACTGCGATTACACACCAATACCTAGTGGGTTAATCCACTCTTCCATTATTAAACTGTGTACTGATGATGAGATTTAACAAAATGCAGTGTATTGAGAAGTCAGGAATGAAAACGTATGTTTTTCTAACTATATTCTTCCCAACAAGTAACCATTTGCTTCTTTAAAAACAACGGTATCCGGGCCAGCAGACGGGATTCCGCTCAGCCCCAAACTTGACGTCGGCCCACCGTGCACATGCCCAGTCCACCGATGTCAATTTTGGGCGCGGAATCCCGTCTGCCGGCCATTTTTTCACAAGCTGCATGCAATCTAAACAGTCCATACATGTACACAAACAACAATTTTTGTATGAACAAATGGAAAAGGAGACCGATGAAGGGCTGCAATACTATGTGCATATTAGGGCTGCCACAAATGGTTATTTTGAAAGTTGACTAGTCACCGATTATTTTTTGCAGCTTGTCGCACCAGCATGCAGCTGCTCTTATGTAACATCATTTACTCCTGCTATATTATTGTAGCTAACATGACATTACTGCTATCAATATGAGTAAGTAGCTCACTGGGAGTGTCCGAAATCGCGCACTTACGTGAGTGCACTGAAATGCAGTATGCAGAGCGCACTGAGCACTTCCTTCTGTAGAGCACACTGCCGTGGGTCAGTGCTGTCCTAAATGGAACACTTACGTTTTGCACTTATCGGAAGTGACGGACTCACACGATTCTCCAGCCGCCAAAATAATTTGCCGGTTTTACCGCAGTGTACATCAGTAAAATAACTTTATTAACATTACTTACATTTATACAAACCAGTTGCCACCAATTGGGCTTGCATTTCACTGTTAGCCGCCATTATTCAACTCGAAAACTTGTTGAGAACTTTTGACTTGCACACTTCGACTATCACATCGAATATCAGAATCATCGAAGACTAATTTAATAGTCGATGCGTCATTTATTTTTTTTAAAGCTTAGTAAGGCAGTGTCTGGTTTACTATCGCTACGTGGTCAAAAGGGCGAGTGAGTAGTGTCCATCGTTCTGCACAGCGATTTCTGGCCATTTTGGAGTTTTAGCTTAGTTTTCAGTGTGAGCGCACTACGCCCTAAAATCGCAAACAAAGTGTGCAAGTGCGTGATTTCTGGTACACTGACTGTTTACACTAATGTTAGTAGCTTACTAGCTTACCGTGACGACTGTCCCACTTCGTCAACAGAAACTGAATCAGCCACAACGTGCATCGCCATCAGAATGCCATGGAAGGCAAGTTGCAGATTTTGCATTGTATGTTCTTCTCTTTTATTTTTTTAAAATGCTCCCAAATTTCAAGCTCTGTTGACAGGTAGCCATGATACCAGACACTGCCTTACTAAGCTTTAAAAAAAATAAATGACGCATCGACTATTAAATTAGTCTTCGATGATTCTGATAGTCGATGTGATCGTGACTAGTCGAGTCATCATGGCAGCCCTAGTGCATATGATGCTATTCGATGGAGGGAAATGATGGGGATCATCAAAACTTATACAAGCAAAGTGCAAAGACCAGGGAATAATGAACTGGGAAAAAAAGCGAAGAAAAAAAAGTGTTATTAGATTTCTCTTACATGGGTTGTCATGGTGACCAGGGGCAGAGTTTAAGAGCATCATAGCAGTGGCAGCGTCAATGTCAGACTCTGGAAAAGGAGAGAACATGCATGGCATTCAACAACCTGAGCTCCGAGTGTGTGTGTGTTTGTGGGGAGAAATCATGGGGCTGAGGTTTCACGGTTCCCATGCCACCCTTCAGGAACCCTGAATTATTCATAAGCCACCAGATAGAGGAGAGTGAACTCTGTAGTCAGGGTTAACAAGAGAGAGGCACAGACTAAGTGAAATGAAAGTAATTCGAAACTATAGTGGATAGTCTGGATTTGCCTTTGCTGTGCATTTACCATAGACAAGCCACATCCAGATACTGCAACAAATCAAAACATGCATCATGCACCAGCCATGCTCTGAGAGTGTGCTTGAATTAGAGTCTGCCAGAAATAAATTGATTCACAGTTCAAAAACACACTGGCTAACAAAACTGGTCTCCCAAATATAGTTTAACCCCTTAAATTCCTTAGGTGTTTTGGTAAATAAGGCTTATGATTCAGTAATTGCATGGTAAAATTATGCAAAATGGCTAGCAGGAGTTAAGGCTAGAATTACAAAGTAACGTAGTACTACATTTTGTGCTTAGGTACGTAGGTAATACCAAAGAGAACAGGAGGCTAGGGAAACAAAAGGACTGAATTATCTGGGAGGCTCTAGCATATATAGTTCAAATTTTCCAGTGAAAACTTTTCATTTCCAAGACACTTTCAATTTTTCAACTTTTGTTCAACCATAAGAAAGAGCTGCCCAAAGAAATGTTTGTTATTCCAACACTATAAACAGTTATATTTTAAGGCCCTTTCAGGCATGAATCTAAAACATGCTTTATCATTAATGTTTGTGTTTATCTGACCCTTTTTCTTTTATTCTTTTATTGAGAAAGTCTTACTGATGTGCACAAAAGACATTTTAGTCTTGAAAAGTATTTCATAAAGTTTGTTCAGTTCAAGTCTTCGATCCACACCAAGAGAATTAAACTGAACAACTTTCTGAATTATGTTAATTTAGTCCATACTGCATTGTACTACACTGGTTTGTTTGAAAGTGAACCAAGATCAGCCTTCTCAGGGGGTCTTTTTCAGGTTATCTGTTGCACATCTGAGTTCACAGGTCAATAGTTCTTACATGCTCAACCAAACTGCTCTAACAGAGCAATTGCACCAGGGTTTGTTTTAATCAAATCAACACTGAAAAGTCACACTGTCATTTTAAGTCACGCTGACCATGAATTTAAAAACATTTGTTTATTGCATTGATTATGACCATGTGATTGACTGGTCGCAAGCGAGTATGATAACTGGTATACAGAACTGGGGCAACTGGTAGACTAGTGGTTAGGGCGCTCGCCCTTCGATCAGAAAGTCGTGGATTCAGTTCCGAAGACCGCTGGGCACCTCTGAGGTACCCTGAGTAAGGTACCGTCCCCACACTGCTCCCCGGGTGCCGTGCTTCTGGCTGCTCACTGCTTCACTTGGTAATGGGTTAAATGCAGAGGCGAAATTTCGTGCTGTTCACACTGTGTTTTGTGGTGTGTTCACGCATGACAGAATGGTCACTTTCACTATTAATAACTGGCATGCAGCATCTTGGCATGAATGTTTAGTTGGTAGATTATTGATTACTTAAAAACTGTGCAAACCATTACATCATTTTGAAATTCCAGCGCAACAATGGGTCTACATTATGAAATACCCCATTTATGGCATAACAAGGATCACATTATATAGGAGATAGTAAAAGGTCACGTGAGTAGCTTATTTTGCTATTCCTGTATGGTCCCTAATTAAATATTTATTTGGTGATGAAATTAATAGAGAATTATTACATCATGCCCAAAAGTAATGATGTCATATAATGAATACATTATAAAAATGCCTCACCTTTAAGAGAGCAGCCCTGAAGAAAGAGGTTACGGGAGGCTGAGAAGGCACTGCCATACAGAGAAAGACAAGGGGTAAGACCAAGAGAGAGAGGAACAGTAAAGATAGTGAGGTAAAGAGAAACACAGCTTCAGTGTAGTATGTGTCCCTCTACACGCATGTGCATACATCTTACCTAGGCGGGGAAGCAGGAGGCGTATAGAAGCCATAGGGTGCAGGAAAGTGCTGTTTTTTCAGTGCTTGAATCAAGTTAGGCCTGTATTCTGGGTCCACACACCACAAAGAGCCCTTCCCGTTCACCTGAAACAGGCAGAGGGAAAGACGTTTAGGAACAAATACAATATTTACCAGATTCACATTTTACTTGTCTGACAGTAAATTTTGTCTTTTGGCTAAAAACCCTCAATGATGGATTCTTTCTCAAGTGAGAGTATGATAGAGTCTCACAGAAAGATGAGAGCTCCTGACCCCTATGTGGTCAAATAGTTGAAGGTTAGGCTCAGAGTGCCAGTGCAAAACCCATTCTTCAAAGTAAGAGAGAGAACTAGGGTCAAATGACATGGCAATATTTCAGGTACCATGACATTTCCTTCTTCCTGTTAATGAGGGAGCTAGAAATCTGAGTCAAGGTTATAGTCCTCCTCCCAGTAAAAGGATACTTTTTGTCCTTTCTGGACTTTCACAAGTACACTGCACCCCACACAACTCCATCCCCTGCTCCCCTGCTCCCCCCCCCCCCCCCCCTCTCTCTCTCTCTCTC
>JBBJLR010000153.1:9021681-9066069 GCA_037577145.1 Brachypetersius gabonensis
AGCTTATAGTCGGGTGCGGCTTATATATGGAACAATCTGTATTTTCCCCCAAATTTAGCTGGTGCGGCTTATATTCATGTGTGCCTTATAGTCCGGAAATTACGGTACCTAACGTGCAACGTCACATGATCTCAACCGCGATTAAGAAAATTTTCTACCGATATGTTCTACCGATATATCTAACTAGAATGGCGGCTAACTGGCTATACCTATAACGGCTGTGTGCGTCAATTGACACAGTGCCCAGTTTCGCACAAGACGCTTCCTGGTATGACCGTTGCTGCAGTTTGTTCGGCCATTTAGTCCTGCAGCCTGCCGGCATACATCCATGCAAGTGCAGCCAGCAGACACAGCAAGCGTCCAGTGGACTTTGGACCCAGACCCAGTCGTACAGCCCCAGTTGCTGAATCAGGATCGTGTTTACTGGTCGAGTATGTGAGCGACACATGTAAGGAATTTGATTCCATTTTACATTTTTTGTTCTCATTGATTTGTCGTTCAGAAGTACCATTAAGTATTTATTTAGTATCAATTTTGTTGACAAAATTGCACAAACTGATTCAAATCTGTTCAAAAATGTTATTTGGCCTACGTGCTGTTTGGGTCTTTATGACTAGCCCATATTTTTTACAAAGGAAAACAGTTTGGTTGTACTGTTCAGTAACTTGCAGAATGTGGAAATAAATCCTTAGTTACAAATCAATATAAATACCGTGATAAAATCGAAATTGTGATTTAACTGTAAAAAATTCGTAATATGATATCTAGGCTATATCGCCAACCCCTACATCAGTATCACTGTCAATGTGGGAAAAGTGTGTTAATAGTAGCTAGAATTAATGACAGACGGATGAAACCTTCTTGGTGGAGGAAGACAAGAGCGAATACAGCAGTCACCAAGGTGCCAGAGGGCATGACCAATTCGTGGACATACAAATGCTAGCTCTCAAACTTCACAGTGGAAAAACATGCTCACACACCAATGAGAAAATGGCACCTCACTGTAAACCTTGACATTATTTTCACTTAAATAGTTAGAGGTGTAATGATACACTCAGTCCATGATTTGACTTGATTCACAATACACAATATTTAGAATTAAATCTGAATAAAGAAAAAAGACTATATTCATTTCTGGCACAATTTACTTTTGAATGCACTGCGATAACAATTTTATGATGCACCAACAGTACTGACATTAGGCTCTTGCTTGGATCAACATACACTCCTGCAAGGGGAAAGCTTTTACACATTTGCAACCCAAATTCAGAGCAGCAACCTATATTGGATTACTGCACGCTGATGTCATGTAACCAAGACAACTGAAGCCTTGTGGGCTCCTGGGGATGTCCCTCCTCCTGGTCGGTTGCTCTGGGTGAAAAAATACATAATGGGGGTGGGTTTGGGGGGGGCATCTAGATAATGAAAAACGCAAGAGCTGAAAACAGTCACCAACCGACAAAGGCCAGATCATATCACAATGAGCTGAGCCCCTTGTTGGATAGTAAGCAGAGGATGGCAGGTTATATCATGATGCAAATCGTTAAGGGCAGTAAACAACTAGACATGTATCAAATATGCTGACTAGACCAGAAAGGAGCTCCTTTGTTTGTGGTGTCTTTGTGGCATCATACATCCAGAACAAAATTTGAAAAACACCAGCAATGGGGACATAGGGCTGGCATAATGTTCTAATCATGTTATTCTTGGAATGGAATCTATTCTTGACTTACAAGAATATTGAATAACAATTTATAATGATGTTCTTTGAGAACATCGAGATCTACAGGGTCAAATACAAATCTGTACTGATTTGGGAAGAACAATGAAAATACTAGAGAGGTCATCATCATCTAGGCAGAGGCATTAACATTTTTATAGTGCACTCAGGTTGCATATCTATAATAGTATGTCCACCATGCTTACAACATCCATCCAGTGAAAGCTGAACTGACAAATCTGCTCACTTACATAGCTTCATATTAAACCGTTTTTAAGGCTTACATAGATCAGAGGCACAAAAGAAAGAATGAGACACAAAGTAAAGTGAAACACGTGTGTAGCCAGTCCTTCAGTACATTTACACAAATACTGGATAAGCTCCTTCAGTTAAAGTAAGGGCCAACAATCGCTGTGTTTAATGATGTAAGAACTTCCCACCATTCACTGGAAATCCAGACGTGGGCAAGCCACTGATCAAGGAACAAATCTGCGTGTTTAGAGACAATCCTACACAAACAATGAACACACTTTATAAGCTCCGTCATTGTTTCGCATAATCAGAATATTTAAAATGGTGTACTCTAACACAGCCTTTGCATATATATAGGTCAACTTGTGTAAACTAAAGAGCTTACACAGTATTCATATCTTTGCCCGAACTACACAAAATCCTCTTTTTAGACACACTAGCAAACTCACTAAGTATTATTTTTTTAAAAGGTACACTTGCTATAAGCTCTCAAAATCTAGCAATAATCTTCAACAGCTGGCCTTTCTTTTCTTTGTCAGTATCTGGGACACTGTTGTCTGCAAACATCTGTTGAACAAAGTGATCTGATCAACCTCTCCACCCTTTTCTGCAGAACTGCTTATTTTAAACATGTATTCATCATCATCACTGAGAGTCCACATGGGACATACAATTTAAACGTACCATCTTATGGCATAAACATTTCAGAGGCTTTATAATAAAAAATACATTTAAATGAAAAGCCTTCTATAAAACAAATTGGCAAACTAGAACTCGTTTTCAGCACTTCCACCCATATCTTGTAACAGCCTACTTTACCAAGTCACGTGAGGCTCAAATCAAACATGAACCTCATACTGAAGTTTGTTATAAGTTCGTTAAAATGCTTGATCTTTGTAGATGAAACGGAATAAGTATTGCTGGATATTTCAATACAATAAAATATCTAATGCAGGGCCTCACCGTGTTTACATCATGCTTGACAAGAAACAAGAGGAAGTGATGAATATGAGTGTGGAATTTTCTTGCTGTGTAGGTGAAATGAGTCATCTTGTAACTGCTAATTATGAACCATCAACTAGGTCTGTAGATTTTGAGGTGTAAATAACCTGTTAGACATTTTTTTTTTCATATAGCATGAACAGCCAAAGCACTTACAGCCTCTTTGCCCGAGCCTTGTTACGTCAAAGTTGGCCTACATTTCCACAGAGGCCAGGCGACCAGATGCAACTAACGTTTCTACTGGAGCTGCCTCATTTATAGACAAAAGCAGGCCGGAATGAGGAGTAAGTGAGAAACACCATTAACATATTTTTGACAAGAAACTGAACCGAAAGGTGATTGTTGTGGATCACTTTCAGTTTTTGACCTAAACTGTTCAAAACGAACCGCCAGGCAGCAGCAGCAGACTGTCGTCAGATATTTTGAAACCTGACAGAAGAGATTTGGAAAAACTCAACTCTCCTCCACCGGGTCACATTTTGCCGCGGTTTTCACGCTATGAAAGTCAAACCAAAACGGAAATAACATTTTAGGCAACAGGGAAAAAAGCAAAGTTATATATCTTGAACCACATCGTCGTACTTCTAAGCGTACCGCCAACAACATCTAGCCGCTAGCTCCGTTCGTGGCCTTACTCACAAAAGAAGTTTATTCTCGGGGATTGAATGAGTCGAACTGCGTGGCAGGAAGGGTCTGTTCTCTCCTTCTTCAGTTGCACAACAAACACGAAAGACCGGAGCTACCACAGGACGGCAAGCACGGCCCGACTGAAGCCAACACGCTACCCGCCTCAGGTCCACAGTTCTAGCCCGTGTGCTGCTCGTCGAACTTTTACGAAGCTACACAACTCACTTCACAAACGGCGAGGCGTTCAGATGATTTCCCGTCTATCTTCTGCTACTTACATTTCTCCTGCACGACTCTCTGTGACGGCGCGGCCGAGGTTCAGTTTTCTGAAGGTTCACATGTAGATGGGGCGCCTCAGTGCTCCGCAGCTGCTTCCTCCATCCGAGCAGCAACGCTACCGAACCCCTTTGGCGTTGCTATAGCAACAGACCCACTTCAGCCAATCATAACTCCTCCCCTTCCACGTCCCCTGGCAACTGCCGCAGCTCGATAGCAGCGCTGCTGCCGCCACGCCATTCCAGCGGCTCACACGTGTTTGTCTCTGGCAAAAGTAAATTCGAATGGTTTTCATGTCCTTTCCGTTTTGTTAATGATTCTGGCGTTTTCCAATCAACAGTAAAGCAACTGTATTTTTACTTTATGAGTAACTAGTAAACATGGCGTCCTCAGTACTCAGAGGAGACTGAAACGTGTCCTCTTTAGTAATGAGTTGGCTGGTCCATACATTGATGGTATCGCACCATAGTGCTGCGGCTCACACTTGGGTGCAACGATTCAGTTCCCTAAGCACTCCCAAAACTTGTACAATGCAACTCCAGTAGGAGATACACCGGGCAAAGAGGTCTCTGAAAAAAACCCCATTGTTTAAAAAAGTAATTTGTTGTATTTGGAACATTGACACTGTCACTGTATAACTGCATATAAGATTAACACAGCACATTTCTTTGCTGTATAACATGTATTACCTATAGTTCTTTGTAAAAGTGTGTTTTGAGTGTAAACAGCAGGGGTGATCAAAAGACTAGAATTATAACTAGAATGCATTTCTAGTTCTAGAAATAAGAAATATAGAAATAAGTGCTTACAGAGGTTTGAACCCATATGCATGTGCTTAGGCCAAAGCTTTTTGAACTTTAGTCAATGTTATTGGTTCATCTACTGAAATTTGACTCTCATCTGGCTGTTAGACCAGACCAGCAGGGTCTTCCCAGCCTTTCTTTCCTGCTGGTGTTTATATGAAGTATTTTGTATTCTTCAAAATAAAGATGTCTTGCTTTAATGTCAGAGTGTGATGTTTAAAGCAAAATGAAAGGGTTTCCTAACAAGAGTAATTATCACTGGTTTCTTCCAATGAATGAGTTGTTGTCTTAAAGGAACACATTCCAGCCATTCCTTTCATTATCTCACCATCTTGCAAGTGAGAACAATGCACCTGTAGTGTGTGTATGGATTTCAGAGTGCTAACGTATTGTCCCAAAATTGGCCTACTCTACACTGTACGATGAGTGCTGCAGTTAAGGTTTAAACAGTATGCCCAGTAAAAATACTCCATAACAAAGCACAAGTATTTGCTTTGTCTGGTTCAGCAGTCTAAGCTGTACCAAGTGCGATTTGCACCCCATAGCTGCCGCTGAAAGTCAAGCTTTCAGACAAAAATACAAAAAGAAATGTCTGTAGTGTTTCAAAAGGCAATTATGAAGAGTCATTTGTGCTAAAAAAAAAGTCATTTGTTTAGAAACTGGAGTTTCCTCATGTGATTTGTACCAAAAATAATAAGACAATCATTGTTTACCAATAATAGTATCATAAATAGATTTTTACTTTTTTCTGCAAGTGCTTCACACTTTTCATGAAAATACTGGTGTGGCTAAAAAAGAATCTTGCTTATCATTTATTGCTGGAACAGTTTCCAGCGCTTTCAGTGATGCTTGGGTGATATTTGACAAGTCGACATTTGTGTCTTAAGTGACAACAAAAAAAAAAATCAATCAACTACACCATCTTCAAGAGCTCCATAAAAGTGTTTCTGTTGCTGGACTATGATAATACTCAGTGTCTTAGCCACTAAACAAAATATTATTCATTTACATTCAATAAGTCAGCAAATTTAACTACTGAGTGAATCAATATAATGATCAATATAATAATTTTAATGCATGAACTGTGGTATTTGTAAACAATACCGCACAATCATTATAAAAATGAAGAAATCAGAAACCAGAAATGTATGATGCCCAGAGAGACTAGTCTTCTCACGTTAACATCTCTGGAGATTCTTTAACATCAGTGAAGATGATGATACTTCGCTGTTGCCTAGCTGACATGGACTTAGGTTTAACTTGGATGAGGTCTGCAAGTGATCATGTGAGGGTTGCACTTATCAGGGGGTGCTGAACTGTTGGCTTTCCATTTATAAAAAAATCTTCTAGCTAGCAATTTGTTACTATATTCATTTTTGGTGAGTTAACAAATCATAAGATCAGCAGTTAACAAAATGATAGCGTCCTGTATGCAGTCACGACTGCTGTAACTTGTTTAGGCTAACATTGCTCTTGTAAAATTAAATAAAACCCACCTGCATTTGATGACACAGAAAAAATATTGGATCACTCTTACACACACGTCACCATTATAAAAGATATTTCTCAAGCATTGCTTAAGCTAAAATTCAGAAAATTGATATGTATATACTTGGCTACCTGTATATACCTAGACCTGGGAATATTAAATAACATCTTAAACCCTTGATTTTGTTCAGGCAGTGCTTTGTTGGATGTGTGATAGAGATGTCACCAGTATGACAAAATTTGCAAAATCTGTGATTCTGTTTTTACTGCCAGTTAATTATTTGGAACATTGACACTGTCACTGTATATCTGCATATAGGATTCACACAGCACATTCTTTGCTGTATAACATTTATTATCTACAGTTCTTTGTAAAATAATGTTTTGAGTATAAACAGCAGGTCTGATCAAAAGACTAGAATTATAACTAAAATGCGTTTCTAGTTATAGAAATAAGAAATATAGACATAAGTGCTTACAGAGGTTTATTTCTGATGTGCACAGACAAGCACGGGGGTGCAGGGATACACATGTGGGACAAACAGCTCAGAGAATGAGAGAAATTTCACCAAAAACTAAATATTTGCATTACAGAGAAATGTTTGTATTGATATTGCAGCTAACTTTAGCATTTGCTGCAGTGCTTTTGGAGATTCTTTGCAGGGTTAACATTACCTCTTCAGTTACTATGTGACGTATACCAACAGCATAATCTGATTGGCTGGGAACCATTTTTTTACAGTAGCTATTATACTTCTTAGCAGACACTGCTGAACAACATACTTTACTTTGCAATTAACCATTGGTAATTTTCTGCTTCAGCACACACACAGTCCTATGCAAAAGTTTGGCCACCCCTCGATGAATAACATATTTTGATCCTTTTTTAATTGAAAAGATTAAAAAAAAAAAAGGAAATGAACAAAATGCACTATATATTCAGCAAACATTGATGCATATTTACTTTTTATGTCATAAATTGAACAATGATAAAAAATAAAAACATTATTATACCCTACATAATCAGTAACGTCTCCTCTGGCAGATTCACAGCTTGCTCTTTTTATGGTTTAAAGGCTTTCAGTTCTTATACTTAGGATGCACAGCTCTTTTAAGATCTACCCTCAAATTTTCAATGATGTTTAAATCAGGGACTGTGATGGCTGTTCCAAAACCTTCAGCTTGTGTCTCTTGAAGTAGTCCATGACGAATTTCGAGGTATGTTTATGATCATTGTCCTGTTGTAGAAGCCATCCTCTTTTAAGCTTCAGCTTTTTTACAGATTGTGTGATGGAAATCCTGATGGCTGCCTTTGCTGATTGTGGCCAAAGACTTCTTTTTTAACTTCATCAGTCCACAGCACTTGTTTCCAAAACACATCAGGCTTCTGTAGATGTTCTGTTACTTCTGACATTGGATTTTATGATGGTGATGCAGGTAAGCGTTTCCTCTGCTGAATCTTCCATTAAGGTCTTGTCTGTGCAAGCACCACTGAATCTGCTAAGTCTCCAAGTTTTTTGCAGTCAAATGGGGTTTTGATTTGTCTTTCTGAACAGCATATGAGCAGCATACTCTCTCCGAGAGTTTTCTTGGTCTTACAGATCTCATATTGACCTCTGAGCTGCCATCTCTTAATTACATTTCTCACTGTGGAAACTGCAAGCTGACAATGCTTTGCTATCTTCTTGTAGCCTCTCCTGCATTGTGGGCATCAACAGGCTTTCACAGCTGCTTAGAGGAACCCATGGTTGTTGAGTGTCCACAAGGTTTGAAGAGTATTTGTAAAGCTTTGAAATTGGCACCAGCTGACATTTACTAATGACATTTATTAATGACAGCTGTTACCATGCATCAGATCTAACAAGCTGATTAAGGTCTGAAACCTTGTAAAAAGAATCTGAGACTTTGGAAGACTTAGGGTGCCCAAACGTTTGCACAGTGCCATAATAATGTTTTTGTTATATTTTTGTAAAAATAAATATTTTTGTTCAATTCATAAAAAGTAACTATGCATCAGTGTTTGCTGGAAATATCATGTATTCTTTCCATTTCCTATAGAGACTGTGTTTCTAACATCTTTTTAATTACAAAATTACCAAAATCTGTTATTTATCAAGGGGTGTCAAAACTTTTGCATAAGACTGTAAATCATAAATAGCATATATTTTTTTCTTAGACACATTGTGGCCATCACAAAATGGATATGTAAAATAAAACACCTAGAAGATAAACAACACAACAGTTTATCATGAATATCAAAATCTACAAAACGTTTGCGTGGAACATGCGGGTAATTCCATTCAGTCAGTTGAGTCCGTGGTCTCCCTTTTTAGACCCAGTTATGCCTCTCCTTCTGGTTAGCATTATGCTGTGAGAATAGCAAAATATTATGTGGTCAGTAGTTTGCGAGTATATGGTGACTGAGCTACATGCAGAAAATGTGATGACCTTTGCTCTTTCAACAGAAACAAGCTTTAAAAATTATTTTCAACTCGTATCTTAAGAAGTCTTTCCTATAATAGCAGTCATTGAACTGACTTGATGTGTATAACAAAGGTGTACAACAAAGAGGATGGAGATTTATCATTAATATCAGAAAATCCTTGAGTGCATGGCACACATTCATTCATGTCATATTCGTTCAGCTTGCCCTGGCATCATTCCTGTGCACTATGGACTATTCATAGAAAATGGCAATAGTGTGCATGGTGCACCCCCGCAGCAGCCCGGCACTATTCCCCGGAGCAATGAAGTTGCTGTGCCAGCAGTTGAGAAAGGACAAGAGATACAGCAATCACCTTGGCAACAAAGCTGATTGAGAGTGTATTCAAAAGACAGAATCAGGTTTTCATTTAGAAGTCCTAAATGTAGATAAAGATAACGCAGTTAAACAAAGGGGAAATCGGTGTTTGCAATTAGTGGGATGACAAAGTGGGCATCTGGTATTATTTAACGAACAGTGATACGTCTTTGGGATCACATTCTGATACAGATAATTTTCCTCACTACATAAATGGCAAAGTATAATGTCTTGTTTTATTTATTTATTTGGATTATTTTTTATCAACTTTTAGGACTTGTATGAAAATCTAATTATAATTTATGGAGAAATATAGAAAATTCTAAAGGGTTCACAAACTTTCAACCACCACAGTATTTGTCTCGAAGCTGACCTCACAGATAATCTGATTTTGAATGAAAAGATGGTGGAAGGAGAGTAGACCATAGTGTTCACTGGGAAAATAAGCTAAAACATTTACCTGTGAAGGAAAATAATGTATGGATCTGCAAGAAGACAATGAGATGTTACCCTATGTTTCATCACAAAGTTCCACAGCCTATCAAAGCTCTTTCACTGTTTTTCAACATCTTTGAGCTCATAACCAAAACATAACCAAGAGATTGCAGGTGTGTATCTATTTCACTTGTTATTATGCTTATACAGTTACTACCATTACCATTATGCAGGACAAAATACAGCTTAACAACCGTATGTAGGAGGTGAAGGAGATAAAGCACAGATGTGGAGAGAGTGTGCTGTGGAGTTAGCAGGAGGGAAGTGAATAGACGGATATCTCGCAGTATGGAGGTTTAGTGGGCAGCATGTGCTAGATCGTGTGGTGTTTAATAGTTCATAAATCTGTGCAGACTAGCTTTTGGTGACACTGCCAGACTGAGAGCATCACATGTAGAAGAGTAATTAGGCCATTTTGAACTCTCATGCCCTGAAATACACACAGTACAGTTAAGCAGCAGATAACTTCAGTAGTGTGCCACAGTGGTGCTTTTATTTAGCCATGTGGCTTGTGTATTTAATATTGAATATTGATACAGTATTCATTTAAAGCAGCTCAATTATAAGAATTTAAACTGTGTGTTTTTATTAGTATGTTGCAGCTTATGTTGCAGAAAAAGACTCGATATTGAGCACTGACCCGCTGCCGCCTGGGACACTGTATGCACTACTGTCAGACACACACCCTTTGCTCAGGTTAAGGGGAAATCATTGTAACTGTCACAATTATTAGCAGCTGAAATAAATTTCCATTGTGGATAAATGACGAGGTTATAGATTGCTTCTTCGTCACAAACATTGATAACAATGTTTAACTTCATTTATATATGTACTATGTACTAGCAGCTAGTGGCTAGGGCATTCGCAGAGAGGCTTACCTTGGGCACCAGCTGCAGCATTTTCCGCTGATGTGCACAACCAGAGAGTTCCTAAATGCATGTAAGTTTTGCTCTAAGTTATGGTTCCAATACTGTAAGCATTTTGTATACATTTAAAGTGTTAATGAGTAATTCACCTGCGGTATGGAACAGGTGGGTTTTCTGTTTTTCTGTGTTTCCTAAACAGGAAGTTGCAGGTTTGATTCCCAAGTCCGCTAGGCACCTCTGACGTACCCTGAGCAAGATACCGTCCCCACACACGGCTTTGAAACATTGAAATAACTCTCTCTACTCTCTCCACCCTCTCTATGTTAAGACAGGGCACAGCTTACTAATACTAAATAAATAACAAAATTTGGGGTGGAGTTTACAACACTAAAATAGGAGGACAAGACACAGAGCAGGCGCTGCAGCAGGCTTCTTCTTCTTCTTTTTATGGTGATTGACAACTTTTCAGTGTATTACTGCCACTGCTGGGTTGGTGGGTAATACAGTCGGTTCTCAAAAAAAAGGTTGAGGATATTTGCAGTTTCCGCCTTATTGTGGGGATTTCCAAGTAAAACGATGAGTTTGGTTCTTTTAAAATATCCATGTGTGACGGAATCTGTGACTCCTTATCCGTGTAAAACTGGGGGATTACTGTATTTAGAAAGCGTAATTTAATTTAGAAAAAATAAATAGAAAGCATGTGTGTCCTCTAAGACTTGATTAACTGATTTGCCTATTTCAGTGCACCATGGTGCTAAATCATTGTTTAGCTGTTATACATATTATTGCTGTATAATATTGTCTAAAAAATACTAAGTAGGCTTATTTTGCTCTATCCCTTAAAATGTATGACAAATACGACATATAAAGAACAAAATTACAAGATATGGGCCCTTGAAGTGAAGTGCTTTGTGTTACTTTATCTCAACATAGCCGTTCCATTTTCAGCTCACTCAAATGACAGAATACTGCCCTCTGCTATCCTTATCTTCACACACACACACACACACACACACACACACACACACACACACACACACACACACACACACACACACACACACATACTTAAGTTCATTGCCTTACTGTTATCCACAAATGGTGACTCCCATATCGGACTGTAAGAGACTGATTAAATTAAGGAAGCTATTTAATGTACTCCAGTCTGCAAACCTGTCCTTGCAGTCCTGTATAGTACATTAAAGCAGGACCCATACGCTGAATTTCTTCATCTCAAACATAAACACAAACAGATTGATAAATGCCGTAAATGTAACAGTGTTGAGAAGTAAATACCCTTGTCAGGGCTGGGGACTGTGAGGGCTAACGTCCAGCAGTGGCCGTACTTTTCCTGTTTTGAGGTTTTAGTTTGGAACTTTTATTATAAAGGGTAATGAGTAGTCATTAGTAAGTTCAGCTGTGTTTAGTTTGTGTTGACCACTGGTGTTCTGTTATTGGTTATTGAGGTTTTGAGTTTAAGGTATTTAACTGGTTTATGTGATTTCTTTGCCTGTCAGCCGTCATGCTTAGAGTTCTTTGTGTGGATGTTCTCTGTTCTCCTTTTGTTTATGTTCTGGGTTCTGGCCCTCATGCCTTTTTGTTTTTGTTATAGTCAAAGAAAGAAAAGCATGAGAAAGAAAGTCTGAAAACGGGCCTGCTTCCTGTGTCTAGAGAAGGAGAACCTGGACAACCCTATCCTGAAAAAAGACAAAGTTAGTTTGCAGAGACAAAGTTAGGCAGCTTATACTCATAAGTGTAGCTATTATTTTTGTCCAGTGCCACATATTCTTGTGGTATTTGTATGAAATGATATAGGCTGCACAAATGGTAAAGTTGAGGTTCAAAAGGAAAAACAATTCCTGACAGTTTAGGAGTATTTCCATAGATAAAGATGTCAAAGCAGTCAGACCGGGTAAACAAGAACAACTTGCATTCACCCAAGGGCAAGTACTGCTATACTGAAACACTCCTTTTGACCATCTGTTGTTTTGACACCTAGTGAGACAAGACAGTAATCTGTGCTGTGTGCAGCGCTGTGTATTGTACCTGTAGAATACACAGTGTTATTAATGTTCAGGATTGAACAAGTGTAAAGGAATCGCTGCACTTTTACAATATTTCCATTGTAATCACTAGCTATTTTTAATTTGCACAAATTGCATTATAGAATTATAAAATTTGTCACTGCTAATTCTGGAAAAACAATGAAAGGAGTTATTATTAAGAAACCTATAAGAAGCAGGAATAATCCAAAAGTAACTAAAAAATAAACACTCTTTAAAAGTTTAATTAAAATTTAATCTCACAATCTGGCAGCTATCAGTGCAGTAGTCATGTTGAGTCCATTTTATTTATATAGCTTTTTACAACTGAGGTTCTCAATGCAGCTTTACAGAAACCGGGGGAAAAAAACAAAGTGGACAGCTCAGCATTCAACAGGAAAAAGTACTTGCATGTCACAGTACATCGCCTAACCACTAGTAAGTTATGACAAGACCAGTTGCTACAGTCTGGTTAATTTTTCTTAGAAATAACAGATTTTTTTAGCTGCAACATAAACTTATGCCACTTATGGCTTATTCTGTCAACAATAGAACGTCTCTCAATTGTTAAATTTAGTTTAGTGACTGCAATCATATTGAAGAAAATAATATAACCTAGCAGAAATGACAGTGAATATAATTACAGTAATAAGCTAATATAATTAATGCCACTCAGGACAGAGCTAAAAGTGCATGAAGTGAATAAAGTGTCGTACCAACTTTATCTGATAGACAGGCAATTATTTTGCAAAACACACATTATGCAGCTGGCTCAGAGCCCTCATCTGTAAAATGTAAAGTGACCATTCTGTCACACAAGAACACACCACAGCTCACAGGGTGAACTGCACCAATTTCTTCCTCTGCATTTAACCCATTTACCAAGTGAAGCCGCAGGCTGTCAGGAACACAGCGCCGGGGAGCAGCGTGTAGGGACGGTACCTTGCCCAAGGGAACCTCAGAGGTGCCACTAGCAGTCTTCATCAGTTTTTTTATGACAACCAATTACAACTCGGCGAGAACAAATATTGAGGCATTCCAGAATAGCCGGTGCATTTGCTTAAGGGGTAAGGTGGGAGCACTGAAAGGAGCTATTGAATTTCTGCCAGAGATGTTCACAAGTCATTTTTACCAAGTCTTTGAGTGGCAATGATTACATATGGTGACTCTAAAATGGGATTTATGCTAATTGGCCACGCCTCGCAATTACAATTGGCTGTTACTTAGCAGGAGGCGGGACTGCATGCTGTGATCTGCCCTCACCAACATGGAGGATTTGGCGGCACGGTGGCGCAGGGGTTCGCGCTGTTGCCTCACAGCGAGAAGGTCCTGGGTTGGACTCCCGGGTTGGGCGCAGGGTCTTTCTGTGTGGAGTTTGCATGTTCTCCCCGTGACCGCGTGGGTTTCCTCCGGGGTCTCCGGTTTCCTCCCACCACCAAAAACATGCGTGCTTTGGGGAATAGGTGAATTGAGCACTCCAAATTGCCCCTAGGCGTGAATGGTTGTCTGTCTCCATGTGTGGCCCTGCGACGTGCTGGCGACTGTCCAGGGTGTACCCTGCCTTCGCCCATTGCAGCTTGGATAGGCTCCAGCCCCCTGAATGCAGGAATAAGGGGTAGATAATGGGTAGGATCTTAAATCTAAATGTTAAATATGAAAAATATATCTCCCACTCTAAATGTGAAACTCCACAGTTAGAAGGGGCTCGGTGACCCCATTCCAACGACCCCTGTTCGCGTAGGACAAAAGTAATGGGACACCGGGCGAGGTGAATGGTTTTCAGGTCGTCGAAAAGAGTGTGAGATATAAATAATTCCATGAAATGATAATGGTTTACAAGTTATGACTCACGAGTCACAGCACCCGAGTCTAAAGTCAAGTCTCAAGTCTTTTTTTGTGCCACTTAAGTGCGACTCGAGTCCGAGTCTCAGTCTGGAGTCCCCATCTCTGGTTTCTGCACATAATATAGCAGAAAATCAATAATGCGAGTGCTAAACTTAAAAATGCTGAAAAAGTTCTAGATTTTACTTTATTATTGGGCCACATAAATGTAGCCCAAAGAGCTATAAACAGCGTGTCTGATTTAGCTGCCGATGTCAACAGTGTGGTGTGGATGGATTTGCCCAGACCACCCAATCTCTGCAGGGAACGCCTTTTGAAACATTATCACGTTGGAGTGTGTTTGCTTACAGAAGCCCCATGTTTGACAGGCCTTTGTGAGAGCAGGCCTTTTATGAAAAATGTCAATAGGCCCTGCTTGTCTGTGTTATCTGGTGGTTGATAAAGCCATTTTCCAACAAAGGTGCAATAAAACACTCTGCAAGCAGAGGTCAGGGAGCTTGAAGAGAGCTGCCTAGCAATTAGCCAACAGTTGCATACTGATTCAAACTATTTACACAGATTAAGTTCTGTGTACAACAGTGTGCTGCCGCTGCTGTTATGAGAGCTCTATATGATTGATTAAACAAAGTGATTGACTCTTTTTGTGGAAGCTAATACTCTAGAAATGAGCCTGTGAGTGTTGAAGAAGACACTTAAGCAAAACAAACAGAAGCTCCAGAATTACAGAAATACATTTTTCATTGACATTTTATCCAGGATGTGTTTGTACACACTAGTCTAATTACCAAGTTGTCATTTTCTTGTTTGACAGTGTAGGAGGCTAATTTGAATTTTTTTTGGGACCATATACATTTTAAACAGAAATACTTTTGGGTTTTCTTTTGGCAATCAAACATAAAAGGTAATCAAACATAAAAAGACACATTCGAACTATATATTGAAATTAAGCTGCAAAAACAGCTTCTTTTGAATTTACAAATTTGTGTCACAAAAAAATGTTAAGAAAATTTAAGAAGAAACTGTGTATGTTGTGACTTTTGGGACACAGATATCCAGAAAAATAGGAAATATAGAGTCAAGATACAATATTCTTTATTTGTCACATACAAAGTACCCCAAATCACACATAAGACTGTGCAAAATTTAAAAATAGATAAACTAGTCTTAAGAATAAAGAGTAAATAAAGAATAAAGAGATAGAAAAGAAAAAAGATAGTAATAAGATAGATGAGAAGTGAAATTACTATACAGGGTAATCTGAAATTAGTATATTGTACAAGATAGACATATTGTGAAAAATGGAAATCTGAATGTATATTGAGCATGTGCAATAATGCATGATAAAATGCAGGGTGCCATATTTTGAGGATTAGGGCAAATAAACAAATGGGTATACAGTAATCCCCCAGATTTACGTGGACCAGGAGTCACATGGATTTAAAAAAAAAAAAAAAACTCCTCGTTTTACATGGAAATCCCCACAATAACGCGGAAACTGCAAATGTCCTCCGCCTTTTTTTGAGAACCGAACTGTGTTACCATTACCAGCCCAGCGGTGGCAGTAATACACTGAAAAGTTATCAATCACCATAAAAAGAAGAGGAAGCAGCAGCCTGCTGCAGCATGCCTGCTCTGTCCTCCTATTTTAGTGTTTTGAATTTTCCCCACAAAGTTATGTCAGTTTATTTTGTATTAGTAAGCTGTGCCCTGTCTAAACATGTGGGTAGAGAGATTTATTTCAGTGTTTCTTTTGTGTACAAGTCTTTGCACGCTGTTAATGCTAACCGCTTATGCTAACAGGTTTTCGTTCTCTCTCCCTCTCACACACCCGCTCCCTCACACACACACACACACACACACACACACACACACACACACACACACACACACACAGAGACACACACAAATAAACCAATATTTCCTACCTTGTCCCTGACTTAACTGAGCAGCAGCACAGAGAGCTATCTTGTTCTTTTGTGTACGAGTCTTTGCATGCTGTTAATGCTAACCGTTAATGCTAACGTTTTTTTAAGCAATAAAGTTTTCTGATTGATTATTTATGTACATTTCCATTTTTCTTTATGGATAATGCATTAAACTGATTTTACACTATAAAAATAGGCATTTTTAGGCATTTGTTTAACCAAAACAGAACGCGGTTTTTCAATATACGCGGATGCTCTCATAACTCCCACAAAAAGCGGGGGACTACTGTATTTATTAATTGTATTTCCATGCACAGTATAAAAGACTGCCTCACGCTATGTGATCTGTAGAATTCAGCGCTAAATCAATACATACATGTTTTTTTGCACACAAAATGTGATTGGGGCGAGGACCAAAATCTAAAGAAACGACCCTGCTTCCACTGCACTTTAATATCATAACATTTTGATTAGCATTAGTTTTGCTTCCAATTTTCTTTTTTGTTTTTTGCTTTGGGTGAGCATGTTGTATACCCCCACCCCCCGTGTTTTCTCCCCAGTTTACTCCCGAGTTTTCTCCCCAGTTTAGTCTTGTCTAATTCCAGCCACTAACTACACCTCAAATCATTGGCCATCACCAAGCAGAGAGTCTGCAGCCTAACATATGCATTTTCCAAGACACATAAAGCAAATAACTGTATCTTTCTTAACTTAAACAATATCTGTGGACAGCACTACATGCTTATAGCTGATAACAACCAATTCTGTGCCAACTCTGTTAACACCCACATTGGCTTAGAAATATGGGTGAAGACCATCCTACCTAAGGAGGGAGAGTAAGGCTAGTTATGGTATCCATGGATCGTTATGCTGGAGAGTTGTTCCTTTGCATGTAGGGTATTTTTCAAAGTGGAATATTTCAGTTTAGTTATATATAAGTAAAGCCTGTTTACCAGGAAATGAACTGAGGTTTCAAGTCTCAGCTATGCCATGTGCTATCCATGAATATTTGTTATCATTCTTAACCATCTGTGTTTACACCAGTTTACACCAGTTTTGTCTGATGAAAATAATGTTATGTTTTTAGAATATGGTTTGAAAAATATTTTAAGATTTCAGATTTCAAATTACCCATTGATCCTGAGTCATTTTAGTATCTGTCACGGGAGCTCCCGTAATCCCAAGATGGTGCGAAAGGAGTCCAGGGAGCAGCCATGCCTTTCATGGAAGCGCTTTATTCAAAATAGAAAAGAAAACAAAACAGAAACCTGGCTCGGCGGCTAATACAGATATTCAGGAACGTGGACGTGAACTCGGACAATGCAAGCACAGACACAAACATGACAATACAATGACCCGACAACCCAACAGTGAAACAAAACAGACTTAAATACAAAACCAGAATACACAGACAACCAATAGACAGACAATAAGTGTCACCTTGAGTACTCCTCAGCTGAAACCTATTTTACAGGCCAGGAACACTCAGGGCTTGTCAAAATAAGAGTCCCAGAACCACTAAACAGAAATTAAAGCAGCTCCACATAGTGGACGCTGCTCGAACTGTGACAGTATCCCTGTAAATGTAGTTTTTTCTTAAGTAACAAACACCTTATGCTGGCTAGTGAACCCCTTTTGGAGTCAATTAAGTGAAAAATAGATGGGTTTGAATACAGGCTGTGAACTAAGGGAATAAAGGCAAACAATTTCCCAAAGCAGTGGTAGATTATAGGGCCTTGCTGGAAAACCTATAGGTGTGTGGTGTGTATCATTATGATAGGCAGTGCTTGGTTGGACTATTTCAAATCACAGCACACTAGCAGTACCATCCCACGTTTTCCCGATTCCCTCTCCCCTCCTGCCTCCACCCTTAGGCATAAATGCTCTGTTGTTTAGTGAGACAATCACGATGTGTCTGAGATGGGCATCTGGCACGACTGGCTCCGGCGTGGGCCACAGCACATGCAATAGCAAACGCTGTTGTTCTGAGAAGGCAAATTATAGCCAAAACATGGCCATGTGTGACTTATGAGTGTAGGTCAGTCATCTACCACTTTGTGTCTTACTCTTTCTTCATGATGGTTCTTTTTTTATATAAATGCAGGTTCAGGAACACAGGACAGTGTATTTGAATGTGTTTGCATATGCAAGCACAGTCGATGGTGGAGTTTGTCCTCTGTTTCAGTAGTCACTAAAGTAGCATTAATAGTATATTTATCCACTATCTATCTGCTACTTCTATTGAATGTGGTTTAATGCATGTTTCTGTTGTCAGAAAAACGACTCAGGACAGTTATAATTGAGGACAAAGAAAAGATGCTGAAACACCTTTTCATTGGCTTCTAATACAAGCGTGTTTTTAGACTTTCAGATGTTTTTTCAGTATAGAGAAATTGTTATTTTATGAACATCTGTTACATTAGGTCGTCATCCTCTTTCATAAAGCAGTCTGGATTGAAACGTGCTTTTTAAACTCGTTGAGGATAGAAGGAGCTAATCTGCGATTATACATATGAAAATGTGTTGGTCTTCATCACTTAACAATCAATTAACTGTTTTTTTTTTTTTTTACTGGGGAGTAAATGGTAAGTTCTGAATTCAAATTGCCATGAAAATGACAGCACAAGTGCCTAATATATGACTGGAAAGATCCTAACAAAGTGAGCAGGCAGATGTGCAGTCTATGTGCGTGGGTGTGTGTGTGTTTGCCTTGTAAGAGAGTGACCCTTGTCTAAGAAGCCTCTATATAAGGGGAGCTAGGATGAAAGTGTGTATGAACAACGCGTGCTGCCTCTCTCACCGCCTCACTGAGCCGTGGCTAATGAAGCGAGACGTGTGTGTCTGCCAGGCAGACTGGACCCTGTGTTCCTATGCAACAACAAGCCATGGGGAGGTGGTTTGGCGGCGAAACGGGGCTACCTTTCTTTTACTCTCTGTACAAACACACACACTTAACTCCTGGCTCTTTTATTTTTTATTTTGTTTTTGGCTTTGTTATTGTCGGTAATGTATATCCTTCCTGGAAGATTATTTTTCTTATTGCTTTCATTTACCCATTCCTCCTCCTACCCATCATTTGCACATTAAACTCTCATTTTGTTCAATGCTCTACTTTTGCCTGCCTACACTGATTTACTAATAAATGCCTACTTCTAGTTTCCACAGTTCTTGCTAAATGGGGAAAAATACAGGCATTTAAAGACGGGTATTTGCTTAAAGTATTTTAAGCATTCTGTTTGATCCATCAGCGGGATTTTTCACAAACTCAAATTTCTCAATTAGCCAAAAACTGTCCCGAAATGTAAGTATTGTCTCACTGGAGCACAGGCTCATCCTCAGTCTTAAGTTATCTGGATAAATGGAGAAATTCTGCTTTGCGATATACCCCCAGGTACACATGGGATAAAGTGTAATTTCTATTCTATCCTAATTCACTCCCTAAATCAAAGCTCCTCAGAGACAGCATGTGTGTGGCTTGCATCTCGGACACTGCACTGATGGGAGTGTGACGTAGCAACGGATTTCTGTCCTTCTACCCGTCTGATTTTAAGTCTCCTGGGACAGTTCTGCATAAGAACATTACCATAATAAACAGGGGATGTTGTATTGTTATAGTGTGATAGTGAAATGGTGTTAAAAAAGTCCACAAAAACAACTGTAATGACAATAACAGCAGCGGTATTTATTTCAGATGTTATTATTATTATTATCACTACAATTCTAACAGCAATATTTTTTTTAAATAAGTAGCTCTGCTATGAACAAACATATGCAGAGACTCAAGCTGATACAAAAGCCGTGACCAAATGAGGTGCCAAAACGCAGCCATGGCATGTGACAGTTACACAAGTGCATTTGTGCTCCTGATCGGATGGTGAACCCAAGTCAGCAAGTGCTGTTCTATTCTTAGTGCATGAAGCCCAGGTGAGACAGCCTTCTTTACCCATCCTCTCTCTTCCCAGGCGGGGCAGGAAAAGGTGCGGACTATCCCGTGCCAACTCCTGCCGTGCTGGATCACACCACACCCAGCTGCGAGGGCCGTGCGGCCCGCTGGCCATCTGTCCCCTCTGAGCTGCAGCGACCGGTAGAGGCCTCAAGCCCAGCAGCGAGGGCTTAGTCAAACTGAGCGCAGTGGCCATCGGTGCAAGGGAGGGGAGTTGTCTTTGTGTGGCCATAGGGCTGTTTTCTTCTTCTCCTAGCAACGGCCTCCTGCTACCATAGATTTTTGGGGGTGGCATTGCTCCTTATGGTGGGCTAGTATGGCCCCTCACACTCTCTCTCACTGTCCTATTTATTGTAATGAGCCATCTGCCTTTTCTCTGATGCTGTGTGCGTAAGAGAGAGAAAGAGAGACAGAGACAGACACAGAGACGGACAGAGAGAGGTAACAGACCACAGGACATCAAGCTGTGTGGTGGCTGTGTCTGTACTCTGAGGACGGTATGGTAGCATATCTAATCTTGCTTATGCATTGAAAGTGCCGATTGATAGGGCACTGAAGGGTGGAACAGCCCTTGAGAAACAGTCAGGCATGCTTTTGCTTTTGATGCAGGTAAAAATGGTGGTGTTTTCGTCCCTTAAATCGTCACTGAACACTTTTATTTTCCACAAGTGTTGTTACTTCCATCTATCCTTGTAGTTTGCTATACTGCAATTAAACAGGCCATGTTTATCACTGCACTTTTGAGACTGAAATGACTTACTTGGACTGAAATACTTATAACCTTTAATCGCTGACTGTATGAACAGAGGAGAGAATGGTATGTTTTGAAATTTGTATGCATACTATCAATTGTTTCAAAAGATGAGGGACATAAAGTTTTAAATCTCAAGTCATCTCAAGTGTTTATAGTCATTGTGCATATATGAATCTGTATATGTATGAATATGCTTAAAATTAAGCACACAACCACACAACACACACACACACACACACACACACACACACACACACACACACACACACACTGAAGGACATTGTAATATGTACACTGTACCAGCATTGGATTATGGGAATAATAGTGATTCATTAGTCAGAAAGACTGTGTAAATTAAAAAAAGAAAAGTATATATTGTGTGTTATCAGCTTCTCCTAATTATATATAGTAGACTTTACAGTGACTGAGTAGCGTTTTTTTATGTTTTTTTTTTAATTTGTCTACCATTTGTTAATGACAACCACATTTAGGACCTGTGTTATATATAAAAAAAAGCCTAAACTGCTGAATGACATACAGTATTATCAATGCATCACCAGCCTGCAGGCACTCCAGTTCAACCAGCCTAATAGTTGCCCTTGGATACAACAGCACGTGGGTTCACATTTTGAGAAGCTTGCAGTAGCTGAAAGCTCAACTTGTTAGAATTATTCTGACACAAGAATGATTCATCATGGTGCTACAGGGTAGCATGAATCGATAGACTGCTTATAACCTATATTTTTAAAATACAATATAATATATATAATCAAATAAGAGACGTTGAAAGTCTGTAACGTTGATTATTTGTCCACTCATCTGCCAAAATTCGTTTACATTTTAAAATACTTTTACAGCAAACATTATTCACTAATACAAATTTACTAATTTAGATTAATCAGTGAGCATGTACTGTACGTATATACATATATATGTGTGTGTGTGTGTGTATATGTGTGTTTGTGTGTGTGTGTGTGTGTGTTAGATGCCTGTCTACATGTTAATACTAATTTGACAAGCAGAACCTCAGAAGTAGATTCAGTGTGTGACCAGTCAAGACTCTTCAGCTATACCAATTTATCTAGCACTCTCGGGTTCCCCTGTGTGCTTTGCCTGAGAGGTCAAGCAACATTGAAGCTAGAAAGAGAGACCACAGAGAAGCTGGCCCTTTCAAACAGATTATGAAAAGTAATTCTGTGCCAGCGCACAGTTATGTTCCACCTTAAGACACGCTTTACATCACGAATGCTAATAAGACCACTGGAATACTGAGAAGGAAAGCACTTTACCAGAGAGAACAGTTGCTAATGGTCTCCCTATCAGTTTATGGGGGCCACACTGGGTAGATAGATAGAATCAGCAGGGCATGTGAGTTTTACATGATACTGTTGTCATGGCAGCAGTCTAGATCGCACCATGGCGACAGTGGCGTGGGTAAGAGTGTGGTGATCATGGGCATCTTCAGCTATGAATAACACACACACACACACACACACACACACACACACACACACAGAAACAATGAATGTGTGTGGAAACAATGAAATGTATCATTGTAAAGCAACTAGAATGAGGGCAAATGACTTATCACTCAAGATTAAACGCTTTTTAGTAGACAGCATGAGATGACTTGTTATACTAAGGAATCAGTACATTATACCAGAGGTGACCAGGATTTAGAAATGTCAAACAATTCGATGTGTGGTGAGAAATAAGAGGAAGATGAGAGTGAGAGTGAGAGAGAGAGAGAGGGAGAGAGAGAGGGAGAGAGAGAGAGAGAGAGAGAGAGAGAGAGAGAGAGAGAGAGAGAGAGAGAGAGAGAGAGAGAGAACGAAGGACAGTAGGAGAGACCTAGAGACAGAGAGAGTGAGTGAGAGTGAGAGAGAACGAGAGAGAGAGAGAGAGAACGAAAGACAGTGGGAGAGAGAAAGAGAGAGAGAGAAAGAGTGAGAGAGAGAACGAAAGACAGTGGTAGAGAGAACGAAGGACAGTGGGGGAGAGAGAGTGAGAGAGACTGTGTTAAGTGTGTTAAATTCAGTGCACCTAATGTGCACCTATCGTAAGTAGTTTGGGAGTAATATGCTTGATAAAGAACAGGGAGGTAACTGTAGGCCTGTCTGCCATCAGCATAGATAAGCACAGCCTCCAAATTTTTGTTTAAAATATTAATCTGATTCGTTTTATACAGAAACACACTTTCACTTCCTTTATACTGATAGTCGAAAGTACTGTGCTACTGTTGTTTAGCACTTCTACTGAACTCATTGCCACATCCTGCTTTGCACACAAAAGTATACACAGGCGGGCACACATGCACACACCCACGCTGACGGTTTCCTGACACTGCCAACCCCATCTGGAGTTCACTGATAGGACTGCTGGGCGCAGCACCACGCCTATTACAGTCCACTTATTACACCACATATTACACCATTTATATTTCTTGTTATTTGTTTAATTAGCTGACAGACTTCTGTAATTAACTTTTGGTTACTTCTAAGAAAATCTGTCTTAAAAGGTGTCTTACAATTTCTTTTTTTGTGTGATTTCCTGTCTATTTGGGCCTCACAATTTACATTTCCCAGCAAGTCAACTGTAGAGGACAACAGGACAATTTCCGTGAACTAAATTTAGAAAATGAAAAAAAGTGAAATTAATCCAAGAACACATTCAATTTAATAAAAACAATAAAATTCTGTATCACTCTTCTGTTTTTTATTGCTTGCAAAGACAACAAAACATGTATTTTAGTTCATCTGTGAATTATAAGACCTAGAACATCCTCTGGATAGTTTAGCTGTGTTAGTCCTGGTTCTATTTTAGTTTAAAAATAGGAACATATTGCATTTGGTGCTCCTCATGTATGTTTTGCCTGCAGTCCTTGTTCCCAGCATGCAAACCCCTCACAGGACCCATCACTGGAAAGTCCAGGATCTCCTCTACAGAATATTATAGGGCTTGATGGGGTCTCTCCAAATACTTAAGGAAGATACAGGTGAACAAAATGTCCACTATAGAAGACATAATGAATTAGCCGGGGCTCAGGAGGATATGAGGCAGCACCGTTGTAACTAATGAGACAGCTCCATCTTGTGGATGAAACAGGCACCGCATGAACGCAAGCCTCTGAACGTAAATAAACACAGAAATATATGAAAAGAAAGAGAAAACTGTGAAATAGGTGAAGTCTTGTTTTGTAACTAAAATACTACAGAGAGCGAACGGTCTTGTTACTGAATTTTACTCTTGTTGAAAAATCTTAATATATTCGCTGAAAGTGGATTTCCTCGAGTGGATTGAGGTACAGTGGCCTCTACTCGTGGAAAAAAAAACAAAGCACAAGTTGAGGCCAAATAAAAGACAAGTCGAGTGACCTATATGCTTCCATTTGTTACACTCAAGTTACCATTCTTAACACATAGTTAATACGTTCAGAAGCTTTTACTAGCTCATATACCTTTCCTGCTTCTTGTCTCCGCCTCAGTCACCATTGGCTTCATTATAGGGGCTCTGTAACGCTGCTTTTTGACTTTACCTATCCTAGCTGTGTCTGTGTGAGTTTTTTTCATTACAGCTTGTGTGGGATGAAGGAAACAGGACTTCAAGTGGCAGTTAGAATACGAAGTCCAGAGGGAAACTCTGCTAGGCATGTACGGTAGACGGTGATAGTAAAGGCTTTCACCTAAAATGTGTTAGCGAGAAGTGGACCAACTTTTTTGGCCACTATTGCGGGTGGGCTACAAATGATCTAGGGCGACTCGAAAAGCTGCTGAGTGGGCTTCCCCCTTCAAGCCTTACTTGGATTGGACGGACTTCTGTATTCTGGAACCTGCACCTTAACCCTAAGTTGCTTCAGGGAGGCTGTCCCCTGTAGTTGGGGAATGGAAGTCGCTTTGGATATATTAACAGACATAAAAGACATCGTAAACAACAGTTTCAAAAACGAAATATGGACTGCTGGTTCTCATTTTTGCCTATGTAAGGCTAGAACAGACAATGTGCGCAGACTATACGAGCTTCACTATGCTAAAAACAAAACTTAAAAAAACTAAAGCTTGAAATTGAGAAGCCCGAGCATGAAGGTACTGCCATACATTCATCAGTATGTGTGTGGCATCGTTGCATTTTCACTTTCACAAATGTTCATAGACTGTATCTTTTTTTTTTAACATGTGAAAAACTACTGTGTGATGGCTTCTCTCACTTCATGCCCTGTGGGGTGGTCAAGGCTCAAAGGGTCAACAATAACAGGGGGCAGAGGCATCAGGACTGGGATCTTTTCCATTCTGATGGTGCAGATCTTGTGTAGAACCACACATGCCGACACCACCTGACAAGTCCTCTCTGGCTTCACACGTAGCCCCTTCAGACACACAAAACGAGCCTTCAAGATTCCAAAAGATTCCCCTGGTGTTGGCACGAGCTGGTGATCACACTGTTAAACAAGGACACAATCTGCATCAGTAGGCTATGTGGGTCAGAACAGACTAGCTGAAAACTTGTCAAAGTGAGAGAAAAATGTGAGATACCCTCTAGATAGTACATTAACATCATAACCTATATGGATTAAGGATGAGTCTAACAAAATACAAATCAGGACATCATGTAGGACATCACACAGTAAATAGCCCATATATATAAGATTAATTAAGAGACGATGAAAGAGACCTGTACATTGCTTTCTGCCCTCATGCTCTCCCAGAGGTGCCCTGATAGGGATGTGTGTGCAGTCCAATTACCCTGGGATATCATGTGGGAAATTGTGTTAGTCTCACTTTACCTGTGCAAATAGACTATTTTACAATAAAAATAAAGATTAAATAAAACAATTTAATAAACATTATAATAAAGGATCTGTCGGTCCCTGAACCTTGCTCTGCAGGGAGAGCCCCTTACATGGCTTTCACGTAGACTATACAGCCAAATGTATTGGGACACCTGCCTTTACACACACAGGAACTTTAATTATATCCCAATCACATAGGCTTTAGTATGGAGTACTTAATATAGTCAGGCACTGTTAGTGGACCATAGGTTTTTGCCAAAGAACGTCATTCAACATTGACATATGTGTCGTTATTGGCCTGTAGCAGCGTACACGGGGAAATGCCACCACTGTTCACCACTTCCCAACAAAAAATACGTGAACACTTGATCCCGATCTTCGACGCAAAGGCATTCCCGTGTTTTAGGCACAGGAAGAGACTCTTAGCTCAGTTCTGCGATTGGAGGAAATCCTCCATGTGATTCCGTTTCGGAGCGTTTGTTCCTGTGAGGCGTTTGTTCCTGTAAGTAAATGGCTCCTCCTGCAAAAGAACCGAAAACGGAGGCAGAGCCGGAGTGTCAGGACTGTAAAAGGAAAAAACACTACAAATTAGCATCTACGGGGCGAGAGACTGGTGTTTAGCAGTGCAATGTTCTTCGAGCTTCCTCGTTTAGACTGAACACCGTCTCGAATTATAAGGAAGGGTTCTAGAGATCCTCTGAATAATAAACGCCCCAAATGAACTCCGTCAGAGCTGCGAACCGGAGACCGAGGCGAGTGTCGAGGCCGCGCCCGGCGCAGCCGGAGAGAAACAATCCAGAAAGAGGTGGGTGTATGTTTTATTTAGAGTTTCAGACAGCGTGACAAATCGGTGGAGCATTACCATACACGCTGTTTTTTGACTATCGCTAGCGTTTTTGAAAGTTGATTGAGATTTTATAGATGGCGAGACGAGCGTTTGTTTTCATGCTCAGCAGCTAGGAAACACCGAGGCTTTCCATCGGCCCAGAAGACCCTAGGCCGCGCTTTGTTTCTCTTGGTTTGCTTTAATCCGAGTGTTATGCATATAGTAACCGACGTTTTTTTTAGTACACCTGTGTCTGTGATCGGGTAGTTTCGGTGTGTAATAAGTGAGGAGCCAAATATAAGCTCAACATACTATTGTCTTTTAAAACCGACCTCCTCGGGCTGGTGTAGTTCCGTGCACACAATCTAACTAGCCACATAAAGAAAACTTAATGTTACCAGTTCCAGTTTTGGTAAGGAATTACAATCATTGAGTTTATACAGTTTAATGAGGAACATTCAGTGTGTATCTGTCGGGCAGAACGGTTCAGTGATGTTGCTGATAGCCAGCTTAAAATGGCCTAAAGTTAGCTTCGATGCTAACCTCGGGTTTCCAGTGTTAAACCATCTAATTAGTTTTGAAGTGACTTCTAAAAATGCTCACTGTAAACGATCAGTGTGCTGTTAGTTTCTTGAGACAACTAACAGGGCCAGGTTTGTTTTAAGAGTGAGAATTCTTAAATTGTAAATCAGGCTGTTTGCGCAGTTTTTTTTTTTTTTTTTTTTTTTTTTTAGGTTTCTGGGTCGCTGGGTTTCTGGCCGTTTCGTTTGTTCTTATCCTTAATGTTAATCTGTATAACGCCTCTGCACCAAAGGCTGTCTAGATACAAAGAATGGAGAAATCAGCTTTAGCAGTAGGGTGACACTATTTGTTGGGTTCAACTGAAGAGATTATTTTCAAACGAGCGCCGCTGTTTCGTCGGATCGTTACTGTTTCGTACTACTCGTTATTCAAGTGGGTTTGAATTTATTCAAGTCGTTTTTCGCCATCTACTCTCCCCAGAATTTAGGTTATGGTTGCATTCGTTTTAAACAGTCCGTACTTTCAGGTTGCGAGGACCAGTTTCACCAGAAGTTATACCGTCATGACCACTCCTACCTGAAGTAGTCGCTGCCTCTCAGCACTGTTTTGTTTGTGGGTTGGAGGGTGCCGTGATATAAAGAGACAAGAAATTATATTGATACAGGTTTTTGACAATACTGCCCACCACCTATACATATACATTCAGCTTTTTGGTTAACAATATTCAGCACTTGCCCAAGCGACATGAAGAGAGCTGTGTAGGGTACGTCTGAGGTCTTTGCAATTAAACTCACATCATTAGCATGTCACAGGCTTAAAGTCATCTTGAAAACAAAATGGATCTTCCTTACTTTTACTTTACTGGTCTCATGTCCCTGATAACTTTGTGCTTTATCACTTAACAAATATAAACCTTCATGTGCTGTGGAAGCTCTGAGTTATAGTAGATTGGGTCTCCTGCTAGGATCACATATATCAGGTATGATGTAGGGTGAAAACTTTGCCACAAAAGTGTCAGTTCATCTGGTATACTCCTATAAAATGTACACAGAGATTATTTAGAAATTATTGTCTTATTTGTATGCCACAAATAAGCTTAAGATTGTAACGTTAGGATGCATTACAAACACACACTAGCGAGAGTAGGCTAGCACACTCAAGCCCACATGGGCAACCTGCAGGGTCTGTGAACAAGGGTTTTCAAAAAATCGATTCTCAGATCCTAATCAATACTAACATTTTCTATCGAGTTTGATATTAAAACTGGTATCGATACTTGAATGCCAGTTTTGCATCTGCCGGTTCACTGAAATCGCCGGCAGACTACAACAATTTAACAGGCATTGCAGCAGGCAGCCCGTCTCTCGGTTACCTGGAGGACCCAGTGTTTTCATGACAGCCCCATAACTCGGTCGGGGAACAATCTAGCGGCGCGAAATTTTACACAAACTCTCAGCTTGTTGCTTTCGGAAATTATGACTAAATAAAAATCAGCAGCAAAATAAAACTATGCTAAAATGTCTTCATTTTTGTTGACTAAAACTAGATGAGACGTTATTTCCTGTATGATAGGGAGACGGGCGAAAAGAAGTATTAGGACGCTCAACCTTAGAGTTGAATGGCGCTACGTCCTAATACTTTTGTCCATTGAGAGGCACTGTGAATTGAAATCTATCTAGAGTGGCCAAAAGTATTGGAACGCCAATACTTTATAGTGCCAGGCAGAGAGAAATCATCACACACACACACACACAGTCTCTCTCGCACACACACAGCATTTTGATAAGCAGCCTTTCCCAAATCCATGCAAAAAAGCTGATCCTAAATTGTTCTGGTTTGGTTGTGTCTTGGCTCTGAGAATGTTATTTAGTTCTTCTTGCTGCTGTTTGGCTGCTGCCCTGTGACGCATCTATTTAGACTGGAGCTATCTAGAGCGTTTGAGTGTTGTGTTTTTGTTTTGTTCTTTTAAAGCCTTGTGTGTTTTCTGTAAATTTATTACTGTACTTACCCTGCCTATACCAAAGAAAATGACAGCGCATACCAAAGAACATACCAATTTTATATTTTTCACACGTTACTGTATATGTTCAATTACAGGTGTCCCTGTTAGACTGAGGTGAAGTGGTCGAGCCAAAAAAGCAACAAACTTCCAAAATAAAAGTAATTTAAAAATTGCGTTATGTGCGTTCAAATAATTGTAGGCATTAAGTAATGCGATAACTTGCCTAACCTAATATATATGAATGTACACTTCTACAATCAACCGAAACACCCAGACATGTCAACTATAGTCAGCATTTTTGTCTGTAACTTGGTCCAAGGAAGTTAAAGGCTAGCCCATCACAGTCCAGGAGTGGTATTTGTTATTGACCCTTGTTCAACTCATTGAAACAAGTGTTTTCAAACAGCTGACTTGGTTTTACATTTCGTGCTGACCAGAGGCTACCTTTTGGTCATTTTGGCTCAAGCTAAACTAAACATTCCACAGCCTGACTGATCTGTGATGTCGTGTCTGTGACATGATTGTCAAAAATAGACTAGATGTGTATTTTTAGCAGAACAGTGTGGAGAACTGCTGTGGTGTGTCTGATGAAATCACAAGCATTGTCTAGATGGCCACAATCCTGAGAACATGAAATGAAATACGATGCAATATTTGTTATCTTGTTCTTAGAGTTGTTAGAAGCTGAAATCATGTTTAAGAAATGTTCATTTTAAATTTTAGCTTCCAAATGTAACGATTTAGTTCAGTGCGCATCTGCTAAACAGACCAAATCAGCCCATAGTTTTGTTTGAGTAGCACTGCTACCAAAACTGGGCAGTGTGTTTACACTCAGTGACGGGAAAGTAATAGTCTGATTTGGATGTAATTTGGTACACATGGATACAAGCGATGGGTATGTAAATGATTCAATTTGCAAGGAGCTGGCTCATCTAACCACCAGACACAGAGGATGTCTCATAGATGCATTAGACAGCAATACCAGCACTTGATGAGAGTTTGATAGGGGTTGCATTGTTGGTTTGTCTGAGGTCGGGTGGTCCAATGGACCAATGGGCAAGTGAGGGCACCCACACATGTTGTGAAGGTTCCAGTTGTGCCAAGCATTACAGAACCCCGTGACATCTGCCAGGCGTCAGGACACAGGTATATGACACTCAACAATACTCCATGCCATCCCACACCATGTCTTGCTGCCTGGTATCAGCTAGACTACAAGTTCACTGTCCCATGTGTGGGATGCAGTTAACACCAGTGCAGAGAAGGCTGTGTTTGGAATGGGGCTGTTACCAGGAGGCTTGGACTGATGGCGAGTGGCGTCCTACCTAGGGCTGAAACGATTATTCGAGTAACTCGAATGATTCGATTACAAAAAATGTTGAGGCTTCGTTTAATTCGTCACCAAAGTCCACCTGCAGGGGGCACGTGTGACCCGGGGAACATGCTATTTTTGCCGCAGGGAGTAGGGTTTTTTGCACCAAAGAGCACACAGCTCAGAGCAGGAGACATGAATTAAAGCCCTGCGCGGAACTATTTTTTAAATCCCGCTCCCACAGAATTTCTGACGATTCCCACCCACTCCCGCGCGTCATATATGAAAATTATTTTTTTTTAAGTTAAAAAATGATCAATGTTGTTGTTATTGATTGATTGTTACTGTTATTGTAAGTTAGTGGCGCACACTAGCACTTTCACATTGGCTGTGAAAAATGAAGAGAGCCGCACCATTTAATGCTAAAAAAATATAATCAATAAATAATTATTAATTCAAATTGATCAGCAAAATTTAAACTCAGGATCACAATAATAATTAATAATAATTAATTAAATATAATAAAATATTTAAATATTTTATTTTACAAACAAATCAAAGTGCATACAGACAGAGAAAATGACAAAATAACTAAACAGGAAGTTTTTGTTTTCTTTACTGTTAATAAAGATACAATCATAAATGTTTCCCAGAAAGGTTAATTAAATGGGCTTAGTTCTGGAGCCAATAAGCCAAAGGTTTTAAGTTTTGATCTAATAAAAGTGTTGAGTTTGAATAAAAACCTTTTTTTGTGAGGAATAACAGCCAATTGCTGCTCATTTTAGAGGCCTTTCATGTTGCATAACCCACTATTGATGTAGTTGTTTAAAAACACAAAAGTATGATTTATCCGATTACTCGATTAATCGATGAAAAAATCGACAGAACAATCGATTCCAAAAATATTCGATAGTTGCAGCCCTAATTTGATTTACAATAAGCAGTTCCACCTAATTGAAATGACTAAACAATAATAATAATACTACTACTCTTACTACTACTAATAATAATAATAATAATGATAACAATGATGATTAACAACAAAAAGCAACAAATTATAAAAAACTGCAAACGATATTAATGAGAAAACAATGAAAGTGTGACTGTCAAACGTTTTAGAAGAACTGACATATCGCAGGCCATCTTCCTTAAAGTACAGTCAAAATATCTTCTCAGCCCATTCTTTTAATATATAACTATAACGTCCCTGAATGATAAATGACTCAAATGGTTTCCAAATTTCCTTAAACTTAGATTTTTTATCTTTAAAGATATGTTATCTTCTCCACTGTTAGACATGGACTCTTTTCTCTTAACCAGAGTGCTTTTTCTTTCTTTAAAGCAGGTTTACGGATGCTTCGCTTGGGCTAAGATGATTTTAATTAAGGTTCTTTTATGTGTTGCAATGTTGAGTTCATCTGGGAACAGGGCAAGGACAAACATTCCTCGTCTTACAAGCAGCTTAAAAGAAAACATTTGTTCCGTGAGTTGGCGGATCTCCATCCAGAATTTATTCACTTTTTTTCTGAGAGAAACTGTGATGTACCTAAACCATACTATGAAGGTACAGAAGTTGCAGCACATTTTGATTTTCCAGCGTATCTAAGTTACGGTAACAGTGTTTCTGACGCATCAGCGGCTAAATTCTCTCCCCTCAGTTTATGGTCTGTTTTCCTAAAACCTCCTCCATGAAGTCGAACCAGCGAAAGGCTTTTGTATCAGATATTGGTGTTTTACTATTTATAGTCTTGTTTAAGTTTTGCACTTTTTTCTCTGCATACTTTAACCATGTGACAAATTCTCAGCTAACTTGTTTGCGACGTCCTGGTTGACCTTCTTGTTTCTCACGATGTTAAAGATAAATTTGTTAGTATCTTAGAAAACTCCCACTGAAATTTATCTTCAGTCCAATCAGACAGTAGCTTTTGTACTTCGTCAGTTTCACAGTTGTTAGTTTGTATCTCCACTGTTGTTTAATATTGTGGTAACAGGAAAATGATGGGAATGACCTTTTCCCATATTATGAGGACATTTTAATCAATCAGAAAACATTTGTTCATGGTTCCTTGTGCCTGTGGAAAAGCGCCACTACAGATCCTCTGATGTAAAACCATTACGATTTAACTGGAAAAATAAACATTAGCATAAGGCATTTACATTATATTAATTTTAAGTGACTATCAAATGTACAATTTTGGGTTTGGAAATGTTTTATCAGAGGTCTCCTTTCCACTTTCCATTCAGTTTTGATACAGTAGATTCTGTACATCTACTGAGAAGTGCGTCAGATGTGTAAATGCAAGCTTGATATTTTGTCATAAATCTTGCATCCCTAGCACGTACAGCAACAATGTACCGTACTTCAATATGAATATAAATCCATTATAAAATCATTTGTCACCATAGGCTTACAAATAGTTGGGCTTGACAGAAACAGTGAATACTCCAGTGTTGACAGGTGTAACTCTGAGGCTCATGGACAAAAACGTATCACCAAGCTCACACCTGTATTAACATCTTAACGGCAAGTTTCCCTCAAACAGGGCACATAAAAATAGGTTGTCTATTGACAAAATGGGGGCATGGATGCATACGCGTCCTGGCAGTGTTTATGAGTGTTCAGGGATCTGATTTTCTATTATAAATCGCTTCCATCAAACCACATCTCCGCAATGACAAACAACTACACAGAGCTCAGGCCTATATTCCCCATCTGCTGGGACAATTATTGAAAAAAGCCCAAACCATATGCGTATGTGTGTGTGGGTATACCACACTGCCTTCCAATTTCCCAGGGAGAATTTACCCATAATGCAATGATGGATTCTATCAGTGTGGGTTTGGCTAAGCATGACTGGCTTTCTGGGGCAGAGGCAGAAATGCACCGAGCTTTTCCCCAAACCCTGCTAAAGAGATTTATAAGACTCATTTTCAGATAGCAAGACTTTCTGATTCTCTCTCCTGCATTTGCTTTACTGATTTTCTCTTGCTCCCTTTCTTTCTCATTTCTCTCTCTCTCTCTCTTTCTCCTCCACTGTTTTCTACCTCCTCTGTCTGAGAAATCAGGTAATAATTAAAAACATTTACACAACATTAAAAAAAGTGACTTGGGTTGTCTAAGCACTGTTACCGTTGAATAAGACCTGAGGTCTGATTTCTGCATCTTATTCCTACTATTTGGCTTTATTAAGTGTATGTACAAAAGTATACAAATTGCTTTTCTAATAAGTGGAATCAATTAATTTAAGGAGACCCCAAGGCTGACACATCGCTATGTGCTATGTACACATACAATCTCCCTTGAAAAATGTTTTGGGCTCTGGAGCAATTACACATTAACCTATAGTCATTAGGCCTTAGCATCAATTAGAGGGCTATAAAGCTCTGGCTCTGGACTGTATAGTGTGTAGCTGTGTACAGCGTGTACCCCAAGGACTGACTACACTTTAGTTAAGTTTTTTTGTGAAAATTAACCCCACAAAAATCCACAGAGCTTTACTAAGTTTCATTTTATCAATTTGTGTGCCATCGTAAAGCAAAGAATAATGACAACACTTCTGGTATTACAGGCATCTCTACAAGATTTTTTTGTTGTAACAGTTGGGAGATCTCCATGCAGAATTTCTTCACTTTCTCAAAATTCCCGCATACAATTACATAAGGAGACTTACACTTAATACATGTATCAGGTTAAACCTATGCAATTTAACTGAATTTGAGTTTGTGAGGTTGTAAAAAGAGGAAACGCAGCTTTATTAGTATTGCAGTCCAGAACTTGTAGTCATAAGTAAAAGCAGGGGTCAAAAGCAAGCTTGCATCCATATTGGAGACTAATATCACAAAAATCAGAAGAACAGAACAAGTGTCAAAACTTGAAATAAGCAAAGACTGCAGCAAATTAGCAAAGCCAAGGTGAAGTGTATTTGTCCTGCAGGTATATTTGGTTAAGCACAGGCAGGGCCTTTCTGGGATTGGCTTGCTCTTGATGCCCTAGAGCTGGAGTTGAAGCAAGCCAATCCCAGAAAGGAGAGTCTATGTCCAGAACAGAGGTTTAATATATTTGTTAATAGAATCCGTTAATTAAGCTAATGGTGTTTATTAAAAGACTTCCTACAGGGAATATGACAAGAACATTAGCTGATTAAAATATGTTAGCAACTGAGGAAAATGTGTCTCTGGCTGAGGAAAATTTGTAAACGGTCTATGAATGACTGGGAAAAAAAATAACACTGACACTAAAGAAGTATAGGCACTTAGCCTATCCAGGAGGAGAGGACAGAGGGTAACGTGTTCATTAATCCACTGTTTAGGAGTTTGTGTCGATCCACACCTTTAATAAGGCTATTTTTTCATTATATTGTTGTTTGGTATCCCCTGAAGATGGTTCAAATATACCCTCTTTTATTCTGATTCATTTTTCAGCATGACATGCCTCAACACCGACAATAAAACATTTTAAACACACGAGTTCTCACAGTGTGAGTATTCGTAGCAGGTAAACAAAGCACAAATTCTGCTAATCTTTTGAAACATTGTGTTGTGACAGACTGCCATGCCCTGTAACTTTGAGACAAGTTAAAATTATGTTTTAGATCCATAACTAATCATCAGTAACCTAATGCACTGATGGCAGAATGCAATCAACTCTTCACAGCAAAATCCTAACCTTTACAGTAATACCTCTCCAGAATTGGGGTCAAGCTCCCAATTAGCCCCCCTGGTTTCAGAAGAAAAGCAGAAGTGTCTGCATTATTGCATCAATTGTCTCAATCTAATTCTACACCATAGTTAGCCATGCCTTCTTATATTTCACTCAAAGCAAAATGACGACCAACACACAAAAATGTGATGGGACATCTGGTTGCGGTTCCAAAACAGTGGTCCTAAGTAAAGTAAAGTGGCCTAACACGTGAACACACCACAGCATGGCACTCAGTGTGAACAGTGTGAAATTCTTTCTCGGCATTTAGCTCATTCACCAAGTGAAGCAGTGGGCAGCTACCAACGGAGCAGCATGTGGGGATGGTATTTTGCTCAAGGGTACCTCAGTGGTGCCACTAGCAGTACTGGGCTTGGAACCCACAGCCTTCTGATCACAGGGGCAACTCCCTAACCACCAGACTGAAAGCTGCCCCTGTGAAAAAGTTTAAGAGCTTTTGTCTAGAGACCCAAGATAGCCTGAAACAAAATTCTGATAGTGTCAGAAATCTAGGATGAATATCTCACATTGTGTTAGTGCTATGACCTACATCTGACCAACCAACAGGGATGTAGCATCAGATGATGCACTGGTATAGCTGTGCTGATAGACGATTCATGCTGATGATGTTTTCTTGTATACTGACTTGTGTTGTAGCCTACAACTCAGTATGTGTTATCACTATTGCTGTGTCCGAAACCGCGCACTTGCGCGATTTTTAGTGCGTAGTGCGCTCACACTGAAAACCAAGATAAATTCAGTGCACTGAAAGAACCCGGATGGTCCACTGAAATCGGCCAGAAAACGCAGTGCAGAACGATGCACACTTTGCACTAAACGGACGCCATTTTGACCACGTAGCGGAGGGGGAGGGACTTTCGGCAAGTTTTCAGAGCTGGATAATGGCGGAGAACGGCGAGCAGCAAGTGCGGGCAGAGGCAACTCCTTCATATAAATGTAAGTAACGTTATTAAATTATTTTACTGAGTATACTGCAGTGTGTAGCCTGTCACTCTCTGACGACACTTATACATCATTTGTTTGAGTTTGCCTTTATATGTTTGCACACACGTTAGCAGTTTTTAGCGGTTAGGTGGTGTAGTAGGGGGTAAACAAAAGCAAATAAAATCGCAAGGAAATTCATTGTGAATAAAACAGGGCAGATATTTTGGCGCGCTGGAGAATCAAATGCAGGTCCATCACTTCCGCTAAGTGCAAAACGTTAGTGTTCCGCACTTATCCCCGGCAGTGCGCACTACAGAAGGCAGTGCACACTACGCACTAAGCTTCAGTGCACTGACGTGGTGCGCAATTTCGGACACAGCCTTTATCGTCTACATATCAAACTTAATATAGTTTATTAGACTCAAGTCTCACAGTGTGGCTTGCATTAAACTTTTTAATATCGAAGATTTCTAATATCTTAACCCAGAAGCACACAATAAGTCTACTTATTCTTTAATAAAATGATGATTTTCAATGGAAACTGGTCCAGTGATGTTGCTAAGCAATTTAGGCCTTTTGAAAAATTTTAAATAATTTATATTGCTCAATCAGGATTGCTTTGTTTTAAATTAAATTGTTCAGTAAATGAGCCTAAAGGGGTCTCACAGGTCCGCCAGACTGAGCGCGAGACTCTTTAAAACTCTGGTTCTTGAGTAGAGAAAAGGGAGCTAGTGAACGACGGAAAACAGGGAGAGAATGAAGACCAGAGAGAGAGTGAGCGAGCACATGTTTTATTCAGCACGAAGTAGTGGAGGTTTTGTTTGTGTTTTTGAGTTAGTATGTTGTTTATTTTGAATTAAAGCTCCGTTGTGCCGTCTGCGTGCCTTCCTGGGTGTGAGTTTGGGCTTCCTGGCCATCACTATACATGTATGTATATAGAAACACTTTGGTTTAGTGTCATTAAACTATTTTTACAGAGTGGAAACAAACAATGAGGCTGGAAAGAAGTTACAAAGACCCATCTCAAGTGCAATTATTTGGGGTGCAATTTTCTGAAAGCTCTTTGGATGTCTGCAGAAAAACACTGATATTTAAAAGAAGCCTAGAAATGTTTCACTAAACATAATGCAGCCTTGAAGGTGTAACAAACTCATAGTGCTGCAGTAAAATGAGTTCTTTGACATCAGACACAAAACATAGTGTTGTTCTGTATATTTTTAATAGTTTTCAAATAGTTTTCTGAGCATTGTCTTTTGTTGGCTTGAAAATCAGCAATCGCTGTGATAACCACTGAGGCAAGAAAGCCCTGGTAACCCCAGAAACCTCAGTAACCCAGAAATGGAGTGCTGTACTGTTTGGTAGGACTCTGGAGAACAGGGTCCAATCTGACACCTGTTCAGCCAATCAGGGTGACACTTCTGGGACAGTGGGCGGGGTCAAGGGTCATCCCGCCTCTCAGTCTGAATCTGTCAATCATGCCAAAGCACAATTGAGGGCGGCAAACCCCTAGAGAACTCAGCTAACGCTAACAGGTGTGTCTGTGTATGCAAGTGTGTGTGTGTGTGTGTGTGTGTGTGTGTGTGTGTGTGTGTGTGTGTGTGTGTGTGCTTGATGTCACTGAAAACCTTAAAAAATCAGAGAAGTCATCATCCACTGCAGGGGACTAAATACAAAGTCTGCACCTCAAACATAGGATCTAAGCTTCACTGGAGCTCGAATAGCTTTAGCTTGTTTAAACTAAAAAAAAGATGCAGAAGCATTATAATTCCCAGTCTATTTGTTCAAGTATTCATAATACTAGAAATGCAGCATCAAATACCAACCCAACTTACATCTTACATCAGTGTGTCGTTATTACAGTCTGACAGTAGTAACTGTTGAGTGATATAATCCAGAATGAACCTGCAGTGTGTGTAGTTTTCGCAGCCTGACAGCAGAATTATTAGTTATTATATGTTATTATAAGTTATTTTAATCCAGTATAAATCTGCAGTGTGTGTGTGGCTTTTGCAGTCTGGAATTGATATGTCATGAAAAATTTAGGAGGTGTTGACTATGGATGTAAACATGTTGTGATTTTACAAAAACAATCTAAACACAGACTAAAGAAACAAAAAGGTTCTGAATTTACAAGGACAAACTGAAACACAGGCTTACCAAGAAAAACACACGGATAAACACCCGGTGAAACTGATCATACACAGGTGGGAACACTGATACAATAGTATCAGGGGAGGAAACATCAAAGCCACAATAAACACACATGGCTGGTCTTGGGTGGAGCTACAGAAGCACATGGTGGGGCAAATACGAGTAAGTGGAAGACGCAAACAAGAGAAGACATGCACATCACAAGGCAAACAACACTGAAAGCAAACAGGGAAAGAGAAAGCTAACAGATGCAAGAAAAACATACACTACGTGGACAAAAGTATTGGGACATACCTTTTAATTAGTGAATTCAGGTGCTTCCAATCTTAATGCTTCAGCAGACCAAGACATTTTGAACAAAGTCATGCTTCCAACTTTGTGAACACAGTTTGGAGAAGAACCTTTTTTATTAATCTATAATTGGATTAGTTGAGTGTGGAAGAACTTAACTAGCCTTCACAGAGCTCTGGCCTCAACCACTTCAAACTCCTTTGGCATGAACTGGAACAGAGACTGCGAGCCAGGCCTTCCCATCCAACATCAGTGCCTGACCTCACAAATGGTCTACAGAATGAACGGGCACAAGTTCCCACAAAAACTCTCAAAACTCTAAATAAGGTGCCCCAATACTTTTGTCTATACAGTGTACCTAAAAGAAAAACACAAATATGGACAAGTAAGGCTGCACAAACGGTCAACGATATTGGTGATAAAAGTGAATGATCTACTGTAACTAAGTCGGAGCCCAGATGTTCCTCGGTAACTGTAGTACTAATCCAATCCACCTCATATTAATGGAATAACAAAACCTGCTCTGAGACATGATCAGCGTGACACAACCAGTGACATAAACAAAAGCACAGTGTGTTTTTGTTCATGAATGTGGCCTGTGATGAAAATTTTAGGCTCATGATATCCCACTCATAATATTATAAAACCTCCTCTGAGAAAACCAATAGAGCTTCATTAGTGGTTGACAGTTATTTAATTGTTGTTCAGCAACCTGATGTTTATTTGTCCACTACCTACACAGGAGGCCAGGTCCAATTCATTACTTCCGTAATCCTTAGAACTCAGACTGTTTTCCCCGCCCACTTGTGGACTATCCTAAAAGTTCTCCTTAAAAGTAAAGAAATTTGGGTATTTTAGTTTTTTTATGGGTATTTGCAAATGACATTATTTAAAAAACCAGTAAGTTTTTAAATTACAGTACAGTACAATTACTATATCAAATAGGAACACCAAACAAAGCTCAGCATGAGGTCTGAGCCTCATCACAAACTGGGGGAGCTTCCATATATGAAGTTCTTTTGCCATTATAACAACGATTTACCATTTGTTGTGCTTTCAGTACAGATCCGTGCCGCACATGTTGTGATTACAAGCGACAAGCGACAAAAATGAAAAGAGGTTTTAGGTCACCTGTTTCTCTTGCCAGACAAGGGCTCCTTCCTCTATCAGCTGCTGCTTGAGAAGTAATCCCTCGTTCACAGCTTTCATCCTTTCTTCTAGCTCCCACCTCTCTTTTTGCAACAGCATCCTTCAAAAAGAAAAGGTCTGATGATAGTTATGTTCATCCATACACACCCCTCTGAGTCTCAACTTCATCTCTCACTTTCTTATACACTTCACCCAGTTCTCACTGTCTGGATGATCTATGCTTCTACACTCCCTGGCCACTTTATCAGAAACCTCTCCCTTGTAGCTAAACTTTACTGGTGTACAGATACAGATTGTATCCCATCGGTTTGTTTTAGCCAGATTCTGACCACAGGGGTACATGTGATGGACAACTCTTAACATAACACTGACGTGTGTAAAGACCCAACAATACCACTCTGCAAGGTCCACAAAACACACAACAATGTGCGTCTCACTGTAGAGTGGCCCCTTATAGTTACACGTGAATACACCACACCAAACAGTGTGAACAATGTGTAATTCTTTCTCTGTATTTAACCTCTTCAACAAGTGATGGAGTGGGCTGCCACCAACGGGGGAGCCCATGGAGCAGGGTACCCTTGAGCCTTACTCAAGGATACCTCAGTGGTACTAATAGCAGCCCTGGGCTTTTGATTGCAGGGGTCTCTCCCTAAACACAAGGCCACCAGCTGCTCTAGTGGTCAATTATATAATTTAAATAAGGTCAAAAAACTGAACACATGGTCAAAAACTGACAGAAGATGAATGGGGATGGGAGCTGACATACTACGGAGCAACAGATGAGCATTTATAATGCACTCTTAACATAAGTGGAATAAATGGTAGGGATATTCAATAAGGAGCGTATACAAATTGCCCTCTTTCTATGTAAAAGTGCAACAAACACTGCAATGCTCACTTCTCTGCAGGCCCAGTTCTAGCTGCAGGTAGTTCCAAATCAACAGCAGTGTCTTTAGGACAAAGGGCCTGACTACCTAACACAGAGACACACTGACCCCTGCTGTAGAGCAGTGGTACTACGTCCAAGATACAGTAAACTCAATTCGACAACATAAACTCCTCACACATGGCAGTCGGTGCTTCAGGGCAGCTTGTGTGCTAGTGGTTATGGAGTTGCCCCTGAAATCTGAAGATCGTGGGTGCAAATCCAAAAGGCCCCTTCATCTTGTGTGTCTACCCAGTGGACTGTTGAACCATCATCTCCCAGAACCTCAAGTGGGAGCTAAACATTAGCTCCCTCATCAAAAATACTAAGCAATTCAATCAGCCAAAGTCAATGATGGTCTATCATTGAGTCCATCCTCACATCCTCCATCAACATCTGGAACACAGCGCCACTGCTAAGAACAAGGGCAGCAACGGTGCATCAGTAGTTACCTGCTAAACTAAATAGGAAGGTGACTATGTAGAAAAGTGATGCCATTTGGTTTTAAAATTCGTAATAAATATCATTTAAATATTATATGTGCAGGAAAGTTTGCTGCTGAGTCCTCCAACCAGGGAAACATACATTTTAAGACACTTTCCTCTATAAAGAGGCTGTAATCCATCAGGACTAAAACCTCAGGAACAGTTTTTTTTCATCTGCAACTGGACTTCTCAACAAAGCTTAGGATGCTTTGGACATTTAGATTTATATTACATCTGTTCAATTTATTTTATTGTTGTTGCACCGTTACTCCATTCCTTTTTTTGTAACAAACTAGGCAATTAAACAGATTCTGATATGTATCAGCCCGTACTCTGAGTACACCTCTGACCCACCCATATTTAATTTCAGAAACAGTTCACTGTTTAAATTTCTTCAGTTTCTCTCACCTGCACGTGTCAGAACACCGCACTCGGCCGGCGTACTCATCCGATCCATCACAGCAGTCTGCAGAAACACAGGAGAATCCTACTCTATTTAACCTGCAAATACTGTGGAATCCATCTGTACAGCATTTAACCCAACAGCTAATGATTTAACCCAACAGCTAATTAGTAAGTCTACATGAGTTGAGTGTAAAGGAGCAGAATGAAGACATCACAAGGAATAAAACCATTTTAAGGCTAAAGAAGCATGAACCATTCTCCTACTATCCCCTTTTCAGTTTATATAAATTACAAAATTAGTCTACCATCAAATAAATGTGCTCTAAACATAAAATCTCACCGAAACAAGCTTTTGTGTCTGTAACATTGGTCTCCACCAATGTTTATTGTATTAAGTGTAGACCTCACACTATAATGATACAATAAACAAACATACACTATATTGACAAAAGTATTGGGATGCCAGGGGGTTTTAATGATATTGCACTCAAATACATAGACTTCAATATGGAGTTGGTTCTCCTTCAGCTCCAACAGCTTCAACTACTCTCGAAAGGCTTCCCAAAAGATTATGCAGTTTCTGTGAGAATTTGTGCCCATTCATTCTGTAGAACCATAATGAGTTCAGGCACTGATGTTGAACACAATCTTTGTTCCAGTTCATCTTTGGTGTTGGATGAAGTTGAGGTCAGGGCTCTGTGCAGGTCAGTCAAGTTATTCCACCCTGAACTGATTGTCTTTATGGACCGTGCTTTGTGCTCTGGGGCGGTCATGCTGGAATAGAAAAGGTTCTTCCCCAAACTGTGTCCACAAGTTGAAAGCTTGGCTTTGTCCAAAATATCTTGGTAAGCTGAAGCATTAAGATGAAGCCCTACACTGGAAGAATGGGGCCTAGCCCAAACAGGTTTGTCCCAATACTTTTGTCCACATAGTACACCAAAGTAGAGATGCATAGGGAAATGTTTCAAACTAAAAGACGTATTTGTTTTCATTCTGATGTTCAGGTTGTAGAGTGTTACACACACATGTATAAAACACCAAGTTTAATCACTAAAATAAAAAAAAAAACAAAGACAAATCAATTGTCTTTGTGGATCAGCTTTTGTGTGAGGTACATACGATAGAAGAAAGCAAAACGTTTTATTTACATTCCTAGCAATATAAATATTTTCCTATTTAGTTAATATTAAATAGAAAATCTGTAATTATTAGGTGCCGGATATAGGAAGGTATAAAAACCCTGGGCACTGTGGTATCCTCTGTACTGCGGTGTAATGCGCTGATCTACTGCATCAGTAAAGAACTCACCACAGATGCCGTCGTTGACTCTGGAAGATGGTATATAATGTGGACGAAAGCCAAGATTCACACAGTAGAAACGTCCATTAGGGCAGGCTGCAGTACCTGAGAAAAGGAAAGGAACGGTTTAGCAGTTTAGAACAGAATATAAGGCTACCAGACTAATGAGGCTAGTTAAAACCTTGATTGTCTATAGATTGGAAACTTGATTCAAAATGGTGTCTGACTAGTGATAAACATCCTGTGGTGCAAAACATGTCAAAACATCATAGCACATTCATTCATTCATTCATTATCTGTAGCCACTTATTCCTTACTAGGGTCATGGGTACCTGGAGAATATCCCAGGGTCTGTAAGCACAAGGGAGGCACTCACCCTGGATGGGGTGCCAACCTACTGCAGGCTGGACACACACACACACACACACCAATTGCTCACAACTTCACACCTACGGTCAATTTAGAATCCCTAATTCATCTGCCATGCAAGTCTTTGGACTGTGGGAGAAACCCGGTGACCCTGGAGGAGAGGAGAACATGCAAGCTCCACTCACACAAGACCAAGACCTGAATTATTATAACACATTCTATTATTTTATAAACACATTAGCAGTCAGAAAGAATTGCTCACAGGCATGGACCTAATACAGCAGCTGCTTGAATGTAGGCCAATAACCTCTAGTGAAACATCCTGAACCTGAGGCCTTCCTGCACACAAGCAAACGCAAACACACACATACAACCAAACTCAGAACTAAACAAATGATTATAACTCTGAAGTCATGCACAAAAATGGGCAAAAAAACAACTTGTGTGTAGAGAATGTCAACAAAATATGTAATTTGACTTGGAATGTTCCAACTATAGTGAAATGTTAGGTGTCTTACACTGCCTTGGTCTCTTTTGCTGTGGTTACTCTGCTTTAAGGGAAAAGAGAGTTAACATAAGTGTTGTGAACAATTATTTTGACTAGTAGTGTACTTAAAAGGTCTATATTTATTGTCATCTCCGTTAAATAAATAATTAAATAAACAATGTCAGAACACAGATCACTCCACTGAGCTGACAACTACTAGAAAGTTGGAAATTGAATCAGCATCATAAATGCAAATTAGTTCACCACTGCAGCAAAGGGGCAAGGCTCTGCATAGTTCAGGCATGAAGCCCAGCTGTCAGCGCAGTCATGCGTCAGCCAGTACCAGCCACGTTAGCTTTTGGCTGAACTGTCCTTGCTGTGGCAGCAGCATCCAAAATAAAGGACAGAAAAGGCTGGTTGTTAAGAGTGTGTGTGTGTGTGTGTGTGTGTGTGTGTGTGTGTGTGTGTGTGTGTGTGTGTGTGCATGCACTAATCAATACAGAGAAAACAGCAACATGACAACAAGGCCCTAGACTCATTAGCTGCTTGACTGCATCTATTAGAAAAGCAATACAGTGGCGGCTTAAACACAGGTCAATAACCTCTAGTGAAACATGCTGAACCGAGGACACAAGAAAACACACAACTAGCTCCCAACTCAGCAAAAAGCAGATTTTCTTGTTAGCTGCAACCTTTAAAAGTCAGAGGCTATCGAATTCCAGTAAGGCTGCTGCTGAAATGTCCAATAACACGACACTGTATTCTCTTTGCTCTGGTAAACCTGCACACACACCCACAGACACCCACACGCACACACGCACACACTCTCACACTCTCACACTCTCACACTCTCACACTCTCACACTCTCACACTCTCACACTCTCACACTCACACAC